>SDVV010024313.1:0-12607 GCA_016164225.1 Gammarus roeselii
TATGTATTCGTATTCAGGCGCGAGCTCAATTCATTGTTAGAGAATCAGTACCGAGGGCCTGAACATGCTACAATCTGTCCAATTGACCGACGATCCAGCAGCAGGCTGTAAGCCCTAAATCCCTGCAGATACTGGGAGCTTGGCTGCAGGAGTCGAAGGATAGACTAGATTGCTCTTAGAAGCCTAATATACGTTTACTTCACACATTGCACTGAAATCAATTTCTGTGAGTTTTACCAATATAAATAATGGTTTAAATGAATATATTAGTGCCGTGGAGGATTACACAGCACTAATGCTAGTGAAAATATATTGACTTCACCCACAGTAACTATGTAGACGTCTTCGACTGGTCAAATTCAAGTTGCTGTAGCTTCTCCATTTGAAAATGTATTGAAGCTTGCAATATGTAAAAATATTCCGATCCTTTCAAAAATTGTATTTGCGTACTTTCTTATTGTGTTTTATTTGAAACTAACATTTGTTAAGTAATTTTTTGACTTGTATAAAATCCAAAAATTATTGATTGATATCTTTGAATTAATTTCAATAAATCCGGTGATATAATGTCGAGAGGAACATCTGAAGAAGTATAGGCACCCTTCTTACTCGGGCTTTTTTCTGTTAATTGATACCATTAAAAGGGATCTCGGCGTCTAAGGAAGGGATGTGGAGAGGGAAGTGATGGTCAGTTGAGTAGCCAAACTCCAAATATCTGTCATGGTTCGGCTTAATATTCGTAGTATTTTATAAACGATACCGAGAGATAATGCATTAATGGATGTAATACTTTCAATGATATGTAAGTATGTATCAACGTTTTTTTCTGCAAGTTGCTGAACAATTCAAGATGGAATACTAATGTTATTCACTCCAGAGGGCTCATGTAATCACGCAAGAAAAATCGCTGCCAACGATGTTTGTTGTACTATTTTAATTCCAGACCATTCTTCCAATGAGCTATCCAATGATCCAATGATATTCCATTATATTGAAATATTCATCAACCGTTCCCATGATACCTCAGAAAAACAACATTTTATAAATTTATCTGTAGATTTATATGAAGCTAGGTTGTTTCCTTTTGCTCAATCATGTCACACGCAAACGAACAATGCTCTTTGCTGTGACAGTACGCGCACCAGATTCTGTACTTCGTTCCCAATCTAGTCTGGAAACAGCATTCGATTATCATTTTCCGAAGCGGTTGAATGAAAAGACCCATAACATTACCAACGACTTCAGATAGGCTTTACCGTATTGTTGTGCAAGAGATTCAAAGCCAACGCAGTACGAACTTCGTGCCTTTACTGCGGTTTCTTCTTCATCGTGAATGGAATGGATGTTTCCCCTGCTATTTTCTGGAAGAGTGATGGAAAAACTACTCCCAAAACTTTCCCAGGAGAAGTGAACAGATTTGTTGAAATCAATGTCTGGAATTATTTGTTTGTATTGGGCTCTTGAATGAATTGAAAGAAACGATAACCAAAATATCAATGCGGATACTTGAAATTTAAATACTGTTGAAATATTTTGCTGGTTCCTTAACGAAATTTTGATTACTTCCCGATCTCTTCCCTAAAAAAATACTGCTTTGAGACGTGCTGAAGATTGAATTCATATCAACTAGATATTTTTCTACTGCCAAATAGATAACACAAAACTTATAATAGAAGTAAAGAATGTACGGTCTTCTTCAATCTGATTAATATCTCGTAGGTATCGGCTCCGGAATAGATTTATTTCCCAATAGCTTTCGTTTTCCTTTCTATTCATGTAATGCATTAGAATCCGTCCATCATATTTGATACAAGTTGATTTTGTGCTGGTTTTTACATATTTTTCAGAGTTTATGATTCATTTTCTTGGCAAATGACAGTCGCTAACGATAAGATCTGTCAATCCAGTTTTCCGTGTTTCCATAGCGCCGATTCATTCAATGACTTCGCCGTCCATTCTTGGGCGATAGTATCATATTGATGTAGGTGAACAGCTTATCGCACCACGGGCTGCTGAATTGATATTTGCACAGATTTATTTCACAAGGGCCTCCAGCCGGACATTGGAATAACATTAATACAAAATTTTAAAGACCCCATTGTTTGAAAGCCAATCAAGGGCAAGTGATTATTGTTCCTGTACTTCATCCTTTCGCCGGCATATCGATCATCCTCAATCGACCCGCACTAATGCCAATAGATCATTATGACCGTAGGGTCTAACTCAGGACTCATACGCAATGGGATAAACTCATTTCTAAGTTCTGGCTTGGTTTATATTTTAATTTGATTATCTTAAAAAATATCGTGTACATTTGAAGGGCAGAAAATAGTCAAATTAAAATCCAAAACACAAGACAATATTGTACTCTAACTTCGAAATAAACGACATCTCATTGTTCACCATATACTGACTTTCATGGTTTGCATGTACTCTGGTGTTTGAAGGTGAATTATTCCATCCATCAATGGTTTTAGAGATATTTGTCTCCCTCATCGTGAGTCAATCGTGGTAGCAGACACGCGTCATGCAATCAGCTGATAGTGTTATGCGCTATAAATGGGCCCTATCCCTGCATTCTTGCTAGAGTACGATTGCAGACATGCTCGGGCCCTGTCCATGCATTCCTGCCAGAGTACGATTACAGACATGCTCGGGCCCTATTACTGCATTCCTGCCAGAGTACTATTACAGACATGCTCGGGCCCTATCCCTGCATTTGTGCCAGAGTACGATTACAGACACACTCGGGCCCTATCCCTGCATTCCTGCCAGAGTACGATTACAGAAACGCTCGGGCCCTATCCCAGCATTCCTGTCGGAGTACGATTACAGACATGCTCGGGCCCTATCACTGTATTCCTGCCAGAGTACTATCACAGACATGCTCGAGCCCTATCCCTGCATTTGTGCCAGAGTACGATTACAGACATGCTCTGGCCCTATCCCTGCATTCCTGCCCGAGTACGATTACAGAAATGCTCGGGCCCCATCCCTGCATTCCTGCCAGAGCACGATTACAGACATGCTCGGGCCCTATCACTGCATTCCTGCCAGAGTACTATTACAGACATGTTCGGGCCCTATCCCTGCATTTGTGCCAGAGTACGATTACAGACATACTCGGGCCCTATCCCTGCATTCCTGCCAGAGTACGATTACAGAAATGCTCGGGCCCTATCCCAGCATTCCCGTCGGAGTACGATTACAGACATGCTCGGGCCCTATCACTGCATTCCTGCCAGAGTACTATTACAGACATGCTCGAGCCCTATCCCTGCATTTGTGCCAGAGTACGATTACAGACATGCTCTGGCCCTATCCCTGCATTCCTGCCCTAGTACGATTACAGAAATTCTCGGGCCCCATCCCTGCATTCCTGCCAGAGTACGATTACAGACATGCTCGGGCCCTATCACTGCATTCCTGCCAGAGTACGATTACAGACATGCTCGGGCCCTATCCCTGCATTTGTGCCAGAGTACGATTACAGACATGCTCGGGCCCTATCCCTGCATTCCTGTCGGAGTACGATTACAAACATGCTCGGGACCCATCGTTGCATTCCTGCCTGAATACGATTACAGACATGCTCGGGCCCTATCCCTGCATTCCTGCCAGAGTACGATTACATACATGCTCCAGCACTATCCCTGCATTCCTGCCAGAGTACGCTTACAGACATGCTCGGGCCCTATCCTTGCATTCCTGCCAGGGTGTGTTTACAAACATGCTCTGGCCCTATCCTTGCATTCCTGCCAGAGTGCATTTACAGACATGCTCGGCCTATCCCTGCATTCCTGCCAGAGTACGTTTACAGACATGCTCTGGCCCTAACTCTGCATTCCTACCCGAGTACTTTTACAGACATGCTCGGGCCCTATCCTTGCAATCCTGCTAGAGTGCGTTTACATACATGTTTGGATCCTATCCCTGCATTCCTGCCAGAGTACATTTACAGACATGGTCGAGCCCTATCCCTGCCTTCCTGCCAGGGTGCGTTTACAGACATGCTTGGGCCCTATCCCTACATTCCTGTCTGAGAACGTTTACAGACAAGTTTGGGCCCTATCCATGCATTCCTGCCAGAGTACTTTTCAGACATGCTCGGGCCCTATCCCTGAATTCCTGCCAGAGTACGTTTTCAGACATGATCGGGCCCTATCCCTGCATTCCTGCCAGAGTACATTTACAGACATGCTCGGGCCCTATCCTTCTATTCCTACCAGAGTACTTTTCAGACATGCTTGGGCCCTATCCCTGCATTCCTGCCGGAGTACATTTACAGACATGCTCGGGCCCTGTTCCTGCATTCATGCAAGAGTACGTTTACAGACAAGCTCGGGCAATATCCTGCATTCCTGCCAGAGTACGTTTAAATCAATGCCTGGGCCTTATCCCTGCCTTCCTGCCAGATCGGACCCTATCCCTGCATTCCTGCCAAAGTGCGTTTAAAGACTTGCACGTGCGTTTAAAGACTTGCCAGAGTGCGTTTAAAGACTTGCACGTTTAAAAACTTGCACGCAACAATCCAAACTAACAATAAAATTATTCCATCAACGACAATTGTAGCGCAACACATCGATTACCTCCCTCATGCGTGTACACTGTGCCTACTTATTGATATGGCGTTTGTCAGTCCTATCATCTTACCCAGAATTACATTCGAAAAAAAAATCTGTTAAAACACCGGAGTTCTTCAAAGAGTGAAGCTCGTAGAGCTTCTAATGAACGGATTGTTGAATTAGGCTTACCCTCAAATGAAATGCTGATGTTTTAACATAGTGCTGAGTGCAGGTGAGTTCATGGATCATCCACCCCATGCAGTGACGGTGTCCGGTCGGTAAATAATTCAACCTCGTCAGCAATATGATTGAAATGGCAATTTTACTCATTCACCCCTCCAATAACCAATTTGGTACATTAGCTTAACATTTCTTCCCTGCTTAATGTTACTTTAGTTTTGCCTTCTAAAATTTCAAATATTTTCAATTTGTAATAATAGTAAAACATATTGATAAAGCAGAAGATTGGAGTTTGTGAGATGATTGGTTTTTAATTATTTCTTCAGAGGCGAGTTGATATCCAAACTCTCTTGGAAATATAATTAAACTATCAAATATGCAGGGATATAAGGTATATTCCTTCCACTAATGAAGTCAGAATCTATCGCTGCCACTAATGGAGACTCGATTAATTCCTGCCACCTATGTTGCATGCCCACAATATAAATGACATGATTTCGTACCTGAATAGTTAAAACAACAAATTAGCTACATTTATATTTGTTCTCTGCATTGGGTTAGTCAAAATAGTGCAATCCAATCAAGTATGTTAACAAACAGGAAACCAAATTTAAATTCCAATGAGCAGTGGCAGTGGCTACGCAATTGAGTGCACTCATTGTCCTGATACCATACGACGTTGTCGAATAATATTCATAATTTACCGTAGTATCGTATTTATTTTATTGACGTACAAAATCGTGCTATGCTTAATCAACTGATGATGGAAGTTGAGAAAGAGGAAGCAGTTAAAAGATAGTGAAACTTTAGAAGTATTGTCCGTGGATTAAATCATGAGTTCTCATCACGTGATGAATAAATTATGTGTACAAATTGCCAATTCATTTCAGTTTTTCACAAATGGAAAACACGACGCTCACTGAGAACTCATTTTATCCATCTTGCTTAGCAATCACTAACACAAAAACAGACTTATTGTACTCAGTCATTCGGGTGACAAAATTGCTATCATATTTACGCATACAATCAGGAAATGCATAGTGGGAAGAGTAGGTGTAAAATGGGGGGGGGGGGTCACCTGGTGATAGGGAACAGTGGGTGCCCCTTATCAATTGTGTGCGTTACACCAAATTCAATGGTAGTTTTATAATAAATTCATTCCCGTCGCAGATTGCTCCAAAGCTGTCATTGCAGGCATGAAAACTATTGTTTTTGTCCAGTCATGAAACTCTTGGTAATAATGATTTTCTGCAATATTCATAACATGAAGCATCAACAGCAAACGTTCGATTTTCCACGAATAATTCTTCCCCGGGTAGGGTAATTACTATAGATTCCAAACATATCACGAGCCGATCGGATAAACACAATCAAAGTTCAACGAGCTGTGACGACGGTTTAATTATATTTATTCCGTCAAACCATTTTATATACAATATCCGCGTGTTGATAGTGACTATAAGCCTTACCTTGAAAATTAATACCAAATCTATTGATGGCTCTGTTTGTTAATGCAGAACAATACTGGTAAAAAACTTCCGAACCCTTTGCTATTGAAGAAAGGACTCGTGAAATGTTTAGTATAGGAATTACACAAAAAATCTAGATGTTTCTGTTTACTATGTTCGTCAACAGGGAAGTAAAATTGTCTTAAGAACTTAGTAAAAATTCAGAAGGATTATTTTTTTAACAAGCAATGTAGTTTGGTGTTCGTAAGTTTTAACTTCTTTGCTATTTATTGATTCTACTAGTTTCATTCCACAAATCAAACTAAACTTTTGTTTTATTCGTGTATCGATGTATTGGTATCGCTTATTACAATTACATGTATCAATGCCCATCAGTGAATGTAGCACGAAGCTCATTACAAATTATTTATGCCTTTTTCCTGATTCAAGCTCGCATTTTCACAGACCAGCTCATCAGCATCGCAAAGGAGGTGGCAGTGTCAATTTCAACATACAGTTTACACTTCATTTAGTCTTTAGAAATCACGTACTCTTAATCGTTCGCCAATTGCATACTACTTTGTTGATTTTTCTGTCCGACTGTCGTTACCAAGATTCTATCGTAGTATATGCAGATTCAAATACCACTTTCTCTTTTGACCACCGTTTTCTTAGGGCGTGAAACGATGGACCACTGCTTTATTAATCGAGTATCGATCAGGGATCTGAACCACTTGCCTGCACACCAGGAGAACGCAAATTGCAAGTGATTTTTGCTTCATGAAGAGTTTTCACAACACAGATTGTCGACCGATGCGTCAAAGTTGTTATGCCTTCTATGAGACTGGCAAATTGACAGTAATAATGCAGTATATCAGTCGCTTTCAGGCAATAGGCACTTCAAAAGACATCTCACTCTGAGAAGGTCGGGGCACTGTATAGGTGGTAGTGCTAGTCTACAAAATTGACGGTTTCATTGTAAATCCAACGACATGCTCCCATAACTTCGATAGATCGCACGATGCGGTACTTAGGGCCGGTATGGGAAAAATGCCTAGAATATTAGGGCAATGTTCTTATTCATGTAGGAGCTCATTGCTTTCTGAACTTATTATATGATCAACTGCCATCAATACTGAATCCACTTTAATTTTCCTCAACTCTAATGCATTTGGGAGATATCACATAGCAAACTTATAATTACCTCCAGTTATTCCCTAGCTTCACGTGGGGTGTTGAACCTGCGCTCAATGAAAAAGTTATCATTGGTTATATTTGTTGTTGTAGACGTGGGAACACCTTGTAATTTCTTAGTAAAAATTAAAGTTTCCGACATTAGTTAACGAAATAATGCAGAGAGACTTGTTTATTACCATTATAAACGGGAAGAACTATTTTTCATTTACAAATGCGATATGAATATCCCGTTGTTAACTTCTCCCATCGAATAAACCACGATATTTCTGACATTCTTCCATGATATTATATTATTGTTTCAGAACAAACGGTTCTCCTATGATATCGATTTCTTCCTAATATATTTGTTAACCATCAAATCATGTCCAAAGAAAACGGAAGTCATAAGAGAAAATAAATAAATAGTTCTGCATATACTGCGATAGATGACCAGAGCTGACCGGCGGCCAGCAAAATAAACTATGACAATAATACAATAACAAACGAATAGGAGTAATCAATTTCGAAAACTGAAAAGATCGTAAATTGTCTGTTACAATTGATGCTGCACATTTACCAGTAGCACAAAAATCACACGATCCCGGTCAGAACAATTGCAGCGTGTTTATTCACATTCGAAAAAGGACACATTTATAAATATGTAAAGAAATAGAAGTAAAAGATATTTGATCTGTTCATTATTTAGCAATACACTGTCAAGCAGATTCAATAAGGGGACATTCATAAACGAGAAGCGTATCATACTACTTGTCCATGCAAAAAAAAGATACGTGCGGTTAGTTCACCAAGCCATAATATTGAAGATCTCTTGTCTATTTCTAACAGTATTTGTCTTATATCTGTTGTTTCAAATATTGTTCAGTTATTTACCAGATAAAGAATGCATGTTAATAACTGTTTGTATACTAGTTGCATGCAAAAATATGAATAAAATATAGGATATAACATTATTAACAATGCGCTACTTTGGACTAAATGCCGGTGGAACCCCTCGTTATCGGCTGGATTGTCAGGGACACAAATAATTACATTTCAAACCTACCAAACTTGGCTCGTGTCGATACATAAAGATAATAAATCGCACGACAATGATTTCTGAGGCATGGTCGCCTATACTGAATTGCTTATTAACCCTTTCAGAAGTAATCGTTTCATAAAGAGCGTACATTTTTCTGTGGATCTAATAATTGATAGAACTATCATCAAACAATAATTAACTTACCGAATTGAAAGGGACAAGAAATAAAGCCCACCCCTCCAACTCAGCCCTGGGCAGCGTACAGGATGCATAGCAGATGTGTACCCACGGCGAAATATTCAACAACACGATAACGTCGTAAACAATATTCTGATGGATGCGAAAATGCTTTAAATATGTTAAATAGGCAGTTGCTGTTGCCACATCAAAGAATTGGCTACCAAGTTTAAAATCTAATGAGAAAAGTGTGAAGAGTACCATCACAGTCTTACAAACGCCTGGCGATGGAACAGGTTTGGAAAAAGAAGAAACCATTCAGGGTGACGCTCTAGCCATGGTACTGTATCATCACACTCCTGCAACATGAAACCTGCTCTCTAAGTTTTCATGTTTCATAGACTTTCGAAATTGGTGGACATGTTTCAGTCATTGGGCGCTCGGCTCCGGTGGAGCACCCAATGACCTGCTTGTCTCTACAGTGACTAAAGAGATGCTCGATAACTCGCCTGTCTCTACAGTGACTAATGGGACGCTCGATGACTCGCCTGTCCCTACAGTGACTAATGGGACGCTCGATGACTCCCTGTCTCTACAGTGACTAATGGGACGCTCGATGACTCGCCTGATTCTACAGTGACTAATGGGACGCTCGATGACTCGCCTTTCTCTACAGTGACTAATGGGACTCTCGATGACTCGCCTGCCTCTGCAGTGACTAATGGGACGCTCGATGACTCGCCTGTCTCTACAGTGACTAATGGGACGCTCGATGACTTGCCTGTCACTACAGTGACTAATGGGACGCTCGATGACTCGCTGTCACTACAGTGACTAATGGGACGCTCGATGACTTGCCTGTCTCTACAGTGACCAATGGGACACGCCCGATGACTCGCCTGCCTCTACAGTGACTAATGGGACGATCAATCACTCGCCTGTCTTTACAGTGACTAATGAGACGATCAATGACTCGCCTTTCTCTACAGTGACTAATGGAACGCTCGATGACTCGCCTGCCTCTGCAGTGACTAATGGGACGCTCGATGACACGCCTGTCTCTACAGTGACTAATGGGATGTTCGATGACTCGCCTGTCTCTACAGTGACTAATGGAACGCTCGATGACTCGCCTGTCTCTAGAGTGACTAATGGACGTTCAATGAGTCAACTGTCTCTACAGTGACTAATGGGACGTTCGATGACTCGCCTGTCTCTACAGTGATTAATGGGACGCTCGATGACTCGCCTGTCTCTACAGTGACCAATGGGACATGCTCGATGACTCGCCTGCCTCTAAAGTGACTAATGGGACGCTCAATGAGTCAACTGTCTCTACAGTGACTGATGGGACGCTCAATGAGTCAACTGTCTCTACAGTGACTAATGGGACGTTCGATGACTCGCCTGTCTCTACAGTGATTAATGGGACGCTCAATGACTCACCTGCCCCTGCACTGACTGGTGAGGCACTCAACGACTCGACTGCCACTGGATTTACTGGTGTAATGCCAAATGACTCGCCTGCCACTACAATGACTAACTGAACGAAAAATGACTCGCCTGTTACTGCGGTGACTGTTGGGAAACATGTAATGTCTCACCTGTCACTGCAGTGACTGGTAACTCGTATGTTACTGACAGCGATGATAATGTCGTCGCTTATGCAGACGACTTATTAACATTGGGCTCAATAGACGATCTGAAGTGTTGGTGGATGGATTTCCACGAATGGGGCAATGTGATTGTTTTATTTCTAATCGCGAACAAAATTCACATCAATGTAGAACTCCAAAAGTGAAACCATGCATCTTTTTTTCATGATGTCGTAGTCGATACATCTGTTGAGGGACTACGATATCTTGGATCTTCTTGGGCATGGGTGATTATGACGACCAATCATCACGGTCCAAGGTTGAAATATAGTGCGAGCAACTTGGCCAATTGTCACAATTGTTGGAGGCCATAACACACGCAGCGCAAACAACATTTACCTCTGGAGTGAAGCAGTGTTGGATGCATGTTATGATTACGATGGCAGTCACAACAGATCTTCCGAAACTCTTCGAAGACTTCATCTCTAACAGGTTAAATTATTTTTCCATAAAAAGAAAAAGTGTTTTGCCTTCTATTTAGTTATTGCTCATGCTTACTAGAAACTACAGGTGGTATCGTGGGTGGCTGCTGTACCAGCCTCTAGTTCTGCATGCTTTGAGATCGAGTCTGGCGAAGGCATCGCGCTCATGTGACGAAAACATTTGCTTCCTACCCTACTGAGATATCTTAAATACCCCACCCTTAAAATAAGGAAGGAATAGCTTCATGTATATGAATACAACATGGTTACATTATTGAGAATCTAATCGATCATTAATAAGCTGAAATATTTTACGAATAAAGTTTTGTTTATATCTACTATTATCAATTCCCGTACGTTGCTCTGCATTTCGTACCCAGAAGCAAATGTAAATATTCTCGATTCTTTCATCCCACAAATCTATGGCATTCTGTTACAACCTATACCTTGAATTAAAAACATTTATTGATAAGCTGAAATTATCAAATCCGCCGGTAACGGTTGTGAAGCGTGTTTTTAATTTCGAATGGAAAATAAATACTCTGTTTTGTTTGTGAGCACATAGGTTGAAGAGCATGAGTTACTGCGTATGAGTGTATAGCCACTGCATGTCATGGCTATAGGACCGACATGTTTTGAGTACCGCTGTCGTGATGAGTATGCCTGACATTCACCATGCAATATTTATACATTTCGGGGCTTATGTTAAGTGGGCTAAATTAAAATTAAATAGAAATCGAAAATGAAAGAGTTTTTGAGCACACATAGAGTAATTACTTCAGGCCGGATTACATTTGGGAGGAAGTAGTTGGTGATTAGACCCCATCAGTCATTCCTCTTTATATAGCAATGACGAGCTCCATAAGCCTAATTTAGGTTATTCGACATGAAGCTGAACATTCAAGACGTAACCATATAATTATTTTATAAGTAACGTCAGATCAGCCCCTTTCGTCAACCGGCCCAAGGTACAAGTTTTAAACAGCGAATATTGATATCATTCATCAGTCCGAGCAGCCACTTTCATAACCGCTAACTGTCGGATCGGCCACGACTTGTTCCGCCAACCGAACTAAGGTACCCTTTTTCCGGTTTTCACTTCAATGAAATTTTTCCTACCCAACCTAACCTAAGTTTTGAGTACGTGTTTCTAACTCGCCCCGGTTAGGAGGATTATCTGTATTGAAGTGGCGCAGGTGCTCGTGGGCTGAAACATTTCTTGCGCGAAAGCTGGGCTCCCTTCGGAATCATGTCCGACCCAAACTGATTTTAGAGGAAAGTTATATAACATGAGCGTCACCAAATCAATTGTATTCATGACCAGCATGGTATACTTTTAATAAATACAGTGATTCCATAGCTGAAAAAAAAAATCAATTCGCAACCCATTGCCTATTTGAATTCCTTCCAAGCGAGTGACAGTTCATATATGAAGCATTGCACAGTGTATTTTATTTGATGATACGTGACAAATTCAAATCTATTGTAGCAAATAAAGATAAATCATAAATGTAAAAACTTAACGGGAATGAACAGCTTGTGCAGTAGAGGTGGTGCAGAAAATTTGAAATGGGTGCTATCGGCTCACCCTGTTTAGTACGTATTTATTTAGGAAGATCAAGGTATATGAATAACATGGAATGGGAGGGTTTTTACTTATATGATATAGTTCGGATCAAGCATAATTATACTACTCGGAGCTCGAACCCCAGCACGAATTCACCACACACTACTTGAAATAGAATGTCAGAAACAAAAATTTGTTTTTTTGTTTAGTATACTCTCAATTCACTGTGAAATTTGGTCCGCAAACCCGAATACTTGAACCGTAATCGGAGTTTAGCGGGTGACGTCGATAATAGACTTGTATCCAAATACATCGAATGATGAAGCGTTTGAAATATCATATTGCTGACTCAGCACTTAGAAATGGTATATATGTATA
>SDVV010024314.1:0-12607 GCA_016164225.1 Gammarus roeselii
ATAAATATATGAGAATAATTTCGGCATCACAATTTCAGTAGAATCGGCTAGAACTAGCGAGAAATTCAAATTTAACTAAATCGTCAAAATAGCTATAGAATGAAATTGAAAAATTCACAGATAAAAAAAAATCATTTATTTTTTTGCATTTGGATTCAATTTCGATGCATCGCATTAATCGATTGATACTAAATGTGTAATAGCCTTGTGTTATAGGAGGTGAGATAGAAATTTCTTTTCGATTTTCAAATGCAAATACTAACTCGAGATAAGTCTAGGATGTTGCAACGTTTCAACACGTGGCATTTTCTTCATTCTCAACATTTCTGTGCATTTATTTCATTTGCATGCAATTCGAGAATTGCATGGACATGGAAGGCTTTTTCAAGTGTCTGCAATTAAAGGTTCAATTTCATCGATGTACAACCTGCACATCAAGTTTTCCCATGTCTATTCTCATAAACGTGTCCAAAAAAATTCGTAAATAATTTCCAGTAAAATGAGTCATAACCAAGCGATTTCCTATAGATGTCAAAGTGTACGTGGCAAAATCAAATGTAAAATGAACAAACAACTTTTAAAATAACGCAAACAGCCAGCGAAAATAAGGCCTTCGCATTCACACACGTGCCTCGATGCATTTCTATGTCAAACACAGCGCATGATTAGCACAGCCACAGTAGTGCGCATTCAACAAACAATTCACGCACGTGCATTCTAAAGAACATGACTGGGGATTGCGAAACCAGATTCAATGGTTTGTCTTTCAATTCTCTCTCTCAATTATTCATTCGCATTTCTTAATGATTTGTAAATTACAGGTCTTTGTTTAATTTTAAGATCAGTAAATGCTTAATACTGTGAGCCACGGCAGCTGCATAGCGCATTAAATACAATAACGCACGCAGGAAATCCAATGCACAACTTTTATATTAGGCTGATGCTGGACACACTGCTCAAATACCGTTTGAATTCAAAGCGTTGAACACCGACGGTGAACGAAGCAAACAGCTGTACGCCACACAATAGCAGTCAGTCAGCGCAGCAGAGCAGAATAGCGCGGCAGCTCACGAGTTAGGCTGGCCCAAACAGCGCCACGCTCACAGCTAGGCTAGAAGCAGGCAGAGATGTTATATGATTCTTATTTACGGTTATTAAAATCAAGTAAAAGGTGCAGAGGTTCAAATGATTGCACTGGTCATTTTATAATATTATTTTGAACTAAGAACAAAGTAACAGGTCTACAGTTTAACTCTCAATCGAGCATGATCAATGATTGTGATATAAACAAACACAAAGGAACAAAAGCGTAAATAAACAGCAATAAATAAGTGAAGCGAAGAGCAAAGAAAAAGAGGAGCGCCCACACTGTAGGAGATACAAAACACGGGGCATAAATACATGAGGAACTACACAGTTAAATGACAACCAATGGAACACATATAAACGTTGAAGGAAAAATTACACCGTCAACATGAAATAATAATGCATGCAAAGTATCATACCGAGTGTTCGATCGCTTCACTAATCAGGCTCACCTCCACAGGAGCTGCTCTGTGATGAAATGTGTGGTCCCATACAATTTACCCCAGCACTTCTAAAATAATATGAGAGGGCCTTGTTTATGTATATGAAGTGATCCTCCAACAAGGGGACCACTCTAAATTTGGTCCCTCAAAAAGGGGCGTGATGTCCTAATACCTTGACCTTATTGGCAAACATACAATTTAGGCTGGTAACGAATTTGGTTGGCTCCTCTCATTTGTCTGTTAATTTGGGGTAACCTGAGCTTAACACTTCCCCCTTCTGCGTAATTATATCAAGGCCACACAATGCTGACCCGTCGAGTTTTACAGGAGGCCGAAATGGCACTACACTCGTCAACGTCTCCTGATCATGTAATCCCATATGGGGACCACCTGCTTTTCTAAACATACTTTGGAGGGGAATCGAAAAATATGCAAGGAAAGGGATTTTTTCGTGTAACTTAAGCTAGGGTTAACAGGCCTAAGGCCTACACTGTTTCTTGGGCAGACAAACTCAATCTTTATTGTAATGTTTGGTTAGACATTGTGTCACATATATGTGCTAGCGGAGGCTGATCATAACAGAGAGAGACATTCCCCGCACGCAGTTCATTGCCCACACCATCCAAGCACGAGCAGCGGGCCCGCTAGCCCGTGCGCTGAAACCGACTGTCCAGTAAAGTAAAGTACTCAACAAACGCTTTGTAGTGCTGCAACAGTAACTGCAGAAAAACTTGAGCAATTTTTCATCATTGTGACCATTCATTGCATTTGCGAGATTCCCATCCAAGACGATAGTAAACCTAACACCTGTTACGAATACCATTTCATTCGCAATTTAAATAGAATCGGATTGTCAGTGGCATTTAGAATTACGTGCGCAAGTGCTCATTTTACCACTTTTAATACTGATCGACACAGAAGAACATTTTCATTAATTTACTTACATTTTCTTTCTCAATGTTATGTGAAATTGCTTGCACCCACGAGTGCTAAACTAATTCAACATGGTAGAAGGCGATGTAAACGATCCACCACCGCCGGTACCAACCATAAAAACACAAATAAATATTAAGTTACCCGATTTTAACGCCAGCAACTTACCCTTATGGTTTGGTGAAGTGGATACACTTTCTGAATTACAAGCGATTACCGACTCGTTCAGCAAGTTTAAAGAAGTAATCGGTGCGTTAGGCCCGGACGTGGCGGCCGAGATCCCCAATGTTATAATAAACCCACCGAAAGAAAAACAGTATGTAACCCTCAAAACAGAGTTGCAGAAGAGTTACGGACTTTCGTCGCAACAACGAATGGGCAAATTATTGAGCAGTGAGGAACTTGGCGGCAGAAAGCCTTCTGCATTACGCGTCAGATGCTAACATTAGTTGAAGGCCCTGCCAAGCCCGACAAAACATTCATAAAAACAATATTTTTAGAAAGATTGCCCTCTAATGCGCAAACAATTTTGGTACTTGCTGTGAATGAACTAAGCCTTGAGAAATTAGCCATTCGGGCCGACCGCATTATGGAGGTAGAGGCAAGAAACAGCCCGGCGATAGCCCACATCAGCGAACCGGTAGCAAACAGAGTCAACGCGTGCCAAACGAACAGGTGCCACGAAAGCTAGCAACGCCAGAGACGGCACCACAGAGCGAATTAACCCAGTTGACGGAAATATTGAAGCAGCTGCAAACAAGAATCACGAGGTAAGCTGCTAAACCCGAGAAGCTAGAGCAATCGATCCGACGCGGAAGCGAGGGCCACGGTAGAGAACGCGGAGACCAATCAAAATCACCACAACGCACCCGTTCAAAGCCTCGTAATAATCGTAAAAATGACACGTGTTGGTATTCATTACAAATTCGGCTCCAATGCCACCAAGTGGGATGACCTACCATGCACGCGAACTTTGAGAAACAGAAACCCGAGTCCTAAATGCTGCCAGCGATAGATTCTTTTAACGAAATTCAATGACAAAATCACGGCTATGAGGATACACTGCGGGAAGACGCTTATAAATTTCCTAGTTGACGCCTCCCAGCGACCGCAGGAAATAGATCCCAGGACGTCAGAGCGATGCTAACAACGGCGAATGGCAGCAACATTGCGACCTACGGCCACAAGTAACTAATCCTTGAACTGGGATTACGGAGGGATTCTGCGCGGGATTTCTTAATTGCCGATGTCACTATGCCAATTCTAGGCATCGATTTCCTCACTCACTACGGCCGCACCATCAATGAAAGAAAAAACATGGTGCTCCTCGACCAACGACCAGTCTCACTGCGAATGCCTCGTGAGCCCGGCTTGACGCTGCGATGCGAATAGTAGGCGCCGGCGAACAAATACCGGACAGATGCAGGGCGCTACTAAAAACATACTCTGTTAAAACCAAACCGAAAACGCTCAAAAATTGTCCGCCTCACAGCACAGTACACCACATCCCGACTCAAGAGCCCCTCATATTCAATAGGCCCAGACGACTAGCCTCGGACAAACTCGCGATTGCGAAAAATACGTTCGACGAACTCCTCCGTTTATGTGTAGTACGCCCGTCAGCAAGCCCATTGGCTGCACCGCAACACCTCGTACCGAACGAAGATGAGTCTAGAGCCACAATCGGATACAGAAGATTAAATTATGTCACGAAAGACGATAAATACAGTTTGCCTCACGTTCCTGACTTTGCAGGCCGAGAAGGCGCGTCGAAATATTTCACTAAACTCGATTTAAAGTCTGCATAATCTGCGATACCCGTCAAAAAAGCTGACATACCAAAAATCGCCGTCACAACCACTGTTAGGTTGTTCGAGTACCTTCGCATGCCTTTTGGGTTGAAGGGAGCACAAAATTCGATTCAAAATTTTTTGGACGAAATGCTTAGAGGCATCGACAATGTTTATGGTTTTGTAGAGGACATTCTGATCACAAGCGAAACCAAAGACGAACAATATAATCACATTGAACTCGTTTTCAAACGCCTGCAAACTTACTGATTAGTCATCAACATGACAAAGTGCTAATTCGTCCAGGAAAATTTCAAATTTCAGGGCTATCATATCGGCAAAGATGGCATAAAACCGCTGCCATGAAAGATCGAATCCATAAAAGTTTACCCGAAGCCGGCAGACATGCACGGATTAAGGCGATTCTTGGGAATGGTGAACTACTATCATCGCTTCGTGCTGCCCGCCTCGGAAACATTATCACCCATAAATGACCTACTCAAGCCCAAGCGGAAGGGCACATCAACGGTAGTAGTTTGGAGACCGGAGGCGGAGAAAGGGTTCATGCTCATTAAAATGCAATTAGCAAACTTCACAGCTCTGAAATTCCCAAGAGCTGCAGCCCAGCTATCACTATGGGTAAGCGCCTCAGCGACAGCGGCAGGAACGGTATTACAGCAAACGGTAGATGGACAAGTAGAATAAAGCGAAGATCAAATATTCCACCTTTTTTCGTGAGCTACTCGCAGTGTACCTTGCCATTAAGCATTTCAAATACGTGCTTCAAGGGGCTCAATTCTGTCTCTACACATATCACCAGCCAATCAGTATGGACAGTAAGGACACGAGAGGCGAGTCACCTATCCTACATTCCTGAATTTAGTCCCGACGTACGATACATCTGCGGTAGAGAAAACGTAATAGCTGATGCGCTCAGTAGAAACAATGCGATAAATGTGGTCTCGGACCCAGCAATAACGCTCAAAGAACTAGCAAACGTGCAACCTTATGACGAGGAACTTTGACATCTCATAGAGAACCAATACGAGGTGTTTGAAAACGACGAACTATGCCGCTAAAATTAGAGTCCAGGAATGGCATGTGAAACTTTCCTGCCTGAGCCACGACCGTTCATCCCGAAATCAATTCGCGGGCGGTACATAAGGTCTCAGCACGACCTCGCTCATCCCGACGTCAGGTGAACTGTTCAATTGATTAAGGCCAAAGCGTTCTGGCCAAACATAATCAAAGACATTAGAAAACTAGCTCATAGGTGTCAACAATGTCAGTCATCAAAAATTACTCGTCATAATAAAGCCCCTTTACAACAATGCGGACCATTCTCAGATCGTTTCAAAGCAGTCCACATGGACATTGTGGGTCGCGAAACCCACTGCAGCAAAACCCACTGCAGTGGGTTTCGCTACATTCTGACAATCATCGATAGATACAGCAGATGGCCCGAAGCAAATACCATTAGTGGACATGACAGCGGAAACCGTAGCCAAAGCGTTCCTCAAGCATTGGGTATCCCGCTACGGGGGACCCGAAACATTGACGACTGACACGATGCCTACTTCGAGGGCCAAATAACCACCCCGCTACGTAAATTGCTCGAAATACAAAAAATATGCACGTCTAGTTATCATCCCCAGTGAAATGGTATTATCGAAAGATTCCATCGCACCTTAAAAACTAGTCTAAAGTGCCAACACAATCCGCAGGACTGGCACCAAAATTGGCTCCTAGTTCAGTTAGGCCTGCGCACAGAACAACAACGATCTCCCACCAACAAATTGGCAGGAAAAATTCAAAACGCAATGCCACGCTTGAAATACCATTTCCCAAAATGAACAAAATTAATGGTAGAATCGACCCTACGTTAGAGAAATGCATACATGCATTCATCAGAGTAGACGCAGTAGAGCGACCATTGACTAGACCTTATGAAGAACCATTTAGCATCGCCAAGCGAAGCCCAATTTTTTTACAAAATAATCCGCAACAATAAAATGAAAATTGTCTCAATTGATCGATTAAAAGCTGCAGTAATGCCGCCCAAAGCTGGAGAGGACAGCTTGAACGTAACGTCAACACCAACCCAGCTGTCACCATGCACCCCGGTTAGGATACGTTTCAGCAATCCGCTCACGCTTGCAGACAGACCGCAACCAGCAACGCAGCGCGCTGACAGCGCGACAACCAACCCCCATAGAACATGTGTGACCACCAGGAGTGGACGACATATCAAGCCCCTTGCACGATACCGCTAACAACCAAAGGGGGGGGGGGGAACTCCACTAGGAAGGGGGCAGTGTATGAGCTCGTAAAACGAAGCTCTGCATTCTACTCTCTCTCACAAGTAGATTTATAAGTATTTTAAATAGTGTAGTACTGATGAGGAATTCAAACTTCTGGCGGCAGAAGTTTCTCTGCACGCCACTGGCACACCATGCCTGCTAGACTTCAGCCCAAACCAGTGTAATTCTCAACCGGCTAATCACAAAGCGTCGAAGTTCCACAACCAGTCAATCACGAGGCACCGAAGTTTACAGAAGTATCAAACAAAGTTCAGGAATAAATGAAAGTCTGTAATTGAGTATTGCATAGCATTCTAACAACAAAACAGTAATTGTTGACAGGTGTAGGTAAAGATAGTACCAGCCTAGCATAGGAGTATTGAAACAGCTTGTAATTATCAAGTAATCTAACAACTTAAAACAACTACCTGCAGCCTTCAGTATTGCCCTCCAGTGCTCAACCTATCGGCAGCTACTCCCTGGTTGCACTGCTTTTCATTCGACCGCCTGACGGTGACAAACTAACAGAGACGGTTTCGTATCCTCATCCCCCGTTCCCCGTCCAACGATTGCCCTGCACGGCCTTATTTCAGGTCAGCATTCTCGCCCAAGGGACATGGCAGGAAAAATATAATCATTAGGCAAAATTCTCTAGTGCATTGTTTTAAGGCGATAACTTTCTCGCCGTAGATAGTTCGGTACGACCTGTAATATATAATGCTAATTGCAAAGTAACTTCGCACCACAACATTGTCTTTTCTTTCTCCATCTATTGTTGATCTTTACGTGGTACAGTCTTGAATTGTATTATAATACTAATATTACCTGATAAACTAAACTGGCATGGTAATCAACTCGTTATTCCACCTCCTCATTGGCCAAGCTTAAGGGTACAATATCACGAAAATATGACCCATAAAAAGTAAACAAGTGTCATGTATCATACATTTGACATTTGAGATAAAAAAATGACGGTACGCATGATAAGCTTATTGCGTGAGTAAAACGGCTTCTTAATAAATGAGGTAAGAAGGTGATTGAAATAGTATAAAAAGCAACAATTTCGGATAACATAGCGTGATACACAAACACAGAGAACCTGTATATTATTTCCGTTATGAACTTATGGACAATCTTAAATTGATATTAAACGGATTTTTTGGTCATTGCGAATCAATTTGAACGATTGGAGTTACTGGTAAACAAATGGACTTGGTTGAATATTTGCACTATAAATATGTTACACCATTGCAATCAATGAATAATAAAATGTAGCATAAGCACAGAAAGAGAAATAGAGCTGTGCATGTGAGCTGGAGTGTCACAATTATCCAATCTATGGTTGAAATAATGAATGCTCTGCCTTGCACCCCCTTGTAATAAGCCATGGTTGATGTAAGGTATTTCCTGCAATACAAACCCTTTGTATTAGTCTATGTTTGGTTGGATGTATTGCCTGCATTGCACGCCCGCTGTATTATTCCACGGCTGAGTTAATTAATTTTCTACATTACACGTCATTTGTATTAATCTGTTTGATTTCATTTATTTCTATTGGGATACTTCGTTTTTGCATTAATCCATGGTTGATTTAATACATTTCCTGCAATACACACCTTTTGTATTAATCTAGGGCTGATTTACATGCCTTTAGTATTAAAAGTCTAAAGTTAGAAAATGGGCATGAAACCTATTTATATATCATCCATGGCATATTTCCCAAACTCTGTGTGCTTCATTTTGGTGTGATGGTACCTTTATTCACGGAAGGTTTCGCCAGTCAATCAATACTGATGGAATTTGAACATAGTACATTATTTTTAAAATACCGAATTATTTATTTATGAAGTATCTCTGGCGTCTTCGCCACCATCATGGAACTTTTTTTCTACTATTCTCATCACTGCGATTGGTAATAGATGTTAATGCATTCGATACAATAGAATAAGTACTGATCAGTATTTGGTCTATGATAATTTTTTTGATTGAGACATTTATATATTGACACAACCATGGAGGCGCTGCATGAGATGTTTGGCAATAAGATCGTCTCCCGTCGAACTGCATTCGCCTGGTCACCAAGATCACACGACCTTCTCCGTCAAATATTGAACACAACAATAGTTTAGTTACCTCGTTGCCATCGTGGCATCGATTGCTGTGTCAGTGGATGATTCAACCATATACGGCGCCTTCGTTCCGCGAAGAGAAATGAGGGCAGACTTGAGCAATAAGTGATCGAGTCGGCCCAGCAGCCAGGCAGTCATGGTTCTTTTTATGAACAATATGTGTTCAACGAGGAGCCCAGAGTGCTTACAGTAGAAACATAATATTCAGATCCGGACGGCAACTCTACCGAAGTCATAAAAATCAACGGGATGAAAATTTCCCTTTCAAGTTGTCTGACTCTTTCATTGTGCGCTCGTCGTTTCTCAGATTCGTGCTGACGATGAGTTGCCCCCATACTCCTGTGTCGATAGGACGGGCAAATGGATCAAATACCTTTACATCGAAGAATGCTCTTTGCCCGCGGATCCAGTATCCACGGGCACTGATGTGACCCCTAGCCTCGTCACTCACACTTGATGACCGAAGACGGACGTTTTCAAATGTGACGAGACCAGAATATTCTCAGGTCTAGCATCGTGACACACTACATTTAGTATTTCCTTAATATGTAACGAATCTCACTGTGACATTGTGCAATGAAGCTACATTTTCCACATAATAGCTTGATTTACTGAAAATCTTTTGACCACATGAATATCGACCGGGAAGTGTATCAAGGTCTAGCAAGTATCTCAGCAGAACTGCGTCTGGAAACTCTGGCTTACTGTGAGCAAATCCTTTGTCAGCAAATGAAGGGTGGTGAAAATGTTCGACGTTCCTCCTGTCGGCAACATTCAATCATTTCCACTTCCTCACTTCCCTGAGTTAGATCATTTCTAATTGATTCAAATACACTTTCGAGTCGCGCATCCTGTTTGCCTGCTCTCTCATCTGGAATATGTTATGCAGTGTAGCTTTGGTCGATTCCGCAGCAGAAGAATGATTGTCATTTAACCAAAGAACTGGTAATAGTTGTGTAATTCATCCTTCGATGTTCTGCATGGTTCACTAATCTCATGCCTTGCAGTCAAACTGGGAGATCCATCAGGTATCTTAATCGAGAACAGACTATTTCCAATCAAAACGAGAATTAATCTGTTAGCATTGACATCTTTATGTGGTCTCAGAAGATAGTCCAGGCCTGGTATAGTTCGTATTGCATACGTCCAAAGATGCTCCAGTCCAATCAGGAGAAATATCTTTATGTGGTCTCAGAAGATCGTCCAGGCCTGGTATAGTTCGTATTGCATACGTCCATAGATGCTCCAGTCCAATCAGGAGAAACATCTTTATGTGGTCTCAGAAGATCGTCTAGGCCTGGTATAGTTCGTATTGCATACGTCCAAAGATGCTCCAGTCCAATCATGAGAAAAGTGAACGTTGCATGAGAATCAGTCACAACAAACAGAGATTATTTTTCCAGGTTATCACACCACATCAAGAGGCGTATCTGCAGCGGAGTTCTGACCTCAGTCTTTGAGAGCTCCTTCGTGGGTCGTGCGGGTCTGTTGTTTACTAAACTGAGAGGGGCGGGGGCCTGTGCAGGACGACAATTAAAAATATTACTCATTTTAATCGACAATACTTTCCCGGCAATATTTTTCCTTCACCGCCCACCCTTTGGAGAGCTCCTGTGTGTGCGCCATTATATTACGCACACCCCTTAGGGAGTTCCTGTGTGTGCGCCATTATATTACGCTCACCCCTTAGGGAGTTCCTGTGTGTGCACCATTATATAGGGCCCACCCCTTGCAGAGTTCTTGTGTGCGCCATTATATTGTCATGTATTGTGCTTAGTAGACTATTTCGTGGTGTTTCCAATCGGCGTTTGCAAACGCTGTAACTTTACTGAGCTCTGTCAATCAAATCCCCACTATCCCTTCTCTTCCTCTTCCCAGACACCGACACCGTCTCCCCAGCTCCCTGTTACTCTGTCTCAGTCCGTGGTCTGTCTGATTCGGTGACGTTATTTCGTCTTGATGTTAGAAAGACATAACCTGATGATTGCTTGAGTCAAAACCGACTTAGTCTCAACCCACGCACGTAATTATTTCACTGTACAAAACTGTATTGAACACGAATGGTTATGGGTATATTACAGCCTCTGCAGCTCATCGTTGGTTATTGGTCGCGGCTGCTGCGTTCACGAAGCAAGATGCTTCTTCAGTCAAATCAAACCATGAGCGGAAAAAGACTGTGATAGAAGGACTTTCAGAGCATTGGGCGTTAACCAAAGCACTGGATGGTTGTCATTTTTTTAGACACGCAGTCAAACGTCTCTTATCAACTCATGGAATCCGGTAAAGACTACATAAACAGATAAACGTCGCTTATATAATATTTGTCATATTCATGCGTATTGGTTAAACGCAGCACAAACGCGACACTGTCGACCACAGTGCGATATAAAATTTTACGAAATAACCAATTTCAACTGTCATTTCCGAGACGAAATGCTACAACCTGGGGCACCAACCTGGGCCACCAAGACCCGCATCTGGGCCACCAAGACCCGCATCTGGGCCACCAAGACCCGCACCTGGGCCACCAAGACCCGCAACTGGGCCATCAAGACCCGCAACTGGGCCACCAAGACCCGCACACAAGAACAGCAAGAGTGGAAAAGCAGAGACGGAATGTTTAGTAAAATGTGGCATGCCCAACGTCATTATATTATTATTTTTAAAGCATCTTTTTCACTCGTCACTCGTCTGGCAATAAGTTTTCAATTCTTAAATAAAACACATGGAACTTCGTGATTAAATACAGTACTTGAAAAGCGAAGACGGAAACGAAGGTTCAGCACAGCTCATCTTTAGTGGGCTGACTGTTCGAATTTCATGGAGCATGATATAATTTACAATATATTCGTCAATGAACTTACAGACATCGTCCATTTTGAGGTAGGAATCACAATACGTAGCGTTAGAAAATCACTAGTACAAGGGGATGGGAAATCGCAAAAATATGAGTTTGGGAAATCGCGAATACATGGGTTTGGGAAAACGCGAATACATGGGGTATGGAATTCATGAATACATAGGATTGAAAGATCGCGAATAAATGGGGTTGGGAGATCCGGAGAACATATGGGTAGGATATCGTAGTATGCCAACCAATTGTAAATAGGACCTTGAAACATTGTACGATAACAAAAGGGTGAATAGATAAATTATAATTATACATAAAATAGAAATACAGCGTAAAGAATTATCATGCAGGCACATCATTCAATTAATTAGTTTGCTGATCGCTGCCGCATTGGATTCAGAAAGGGTTTGTATAAATGCATAACACGGTAAAAAACTATTACCATTACGACGGATACACAGGCGTATAAATATGTTCTCGCATTTGAAAGCTGCATAAACATCTATATTATTTGAATCTAACAATATAACATAACTTCGTTCAAAATTGGGGTGGATGGATGATTATTCATTTTATAGATCATTAACACTTTATTTTAGTATTTTAGTATTTCTTCTTGCTTGGGCTCTATTATTTTTCTCTGCCCTTTTTTCATGGTGATAAATTTTGAATTTGTTATCATTATTATTATATGTATCGAGGTTGGTTGAGACAAGGTGACCCAGGGAGGGGAGGTTTTCGTGGGACCCGCGGGACACGGGGACCCGGGGCTTCGGGAACCCGGGGGACTTGGGAGACCAGGTGGATTTGGGGGAGTCCACTTGGACCTTTCTGGGGCCCCTTGGGACACCCTTGAGACCCTTCAGGACCCTTTTGAGAAACTGTGGGACCCTTTAGAAGCCCCTCTGAATCCTGGAACCTCTGCTTCCCCCTCCCAGCGCTGTGAAACCCATACACAGAGAAATGTTTGTGAGATGCATGAGTAGAACAATTAACCATTACAGTCCTCGGATTGCTGGCGCAGAGGGCGAGGGTCGCGTCGAGGCTGGTCGAGGTGCGTCGAGATCAGTCGAAA
>SDVV010024315.1:0-12606 GCA_016164225.1 Gammarus roeselii
AGTAGTCTTAGGAATTCCTGCCGGTACGCGTTGGTTGGAGTAGTTGCTTTAGGGTAGATTTGCAGGTCTAGGTTGACCGGTGGTGGGTTGATCATCCATGTTGGTGTGTTAATTTGAAGGATTCGGTAGGAAAATGAAGGCTTAATAGCTTTTCGATTGATGTTGAGCGAGGTCAGCAGGTTGCCCACGCGCCGGAGCTCCAACGTGTAGTCACTGAGGGCTTCTTCTCTATCACGACGGTCCGGTGATTCTGCGCAGCTTTGTGCACGAAGTCAAAGTAAAAATTTTCATTCGCACCGATTGTTCAAGGGGATAGGGCGGGGGGGCATTGGTATCTTGGGTCGCAGAAGAGCCCGATGAATCCCGGAGGGTGACCCATGTCACCCGGGTCTTCCCGAGCTCTCAGAGTCCCCCGAGACCCCTCGTCTCAGCTCATCTCGGCTCGGCTCGTCTCAAATCATTACGGCCAGTTTCGGCTCGTCGCGACCAACTCGACTCGCCTCAACATGTCCTGACTGATATCGACGCACCTCGACCAGCCTCGAAGCGACCCTCGCCCTCTGTGCCAGTAATCCGCGGTCTGTAATATTTCGTTATTCTTCTCAAGCATTTCACATGCATACAATTTTCTGTATACATGTGGGGTCCCTGGGTTCAGAGGGGCCTCGAGCGGGTCCCAAAGGGCCCCGGAAGGGTCCAAGTGGGTCCTCCCAAATCCTTCTGATCTTCCGGACTCCCGAAACCCCCAGGTCCCTCTCGAGTCCCGCGGGTCCCACGAGTACCCCCCATTCGCGGGTCACCTAGTCTCAACCAGCCTCAGTTCGTCTCGGCTCGTCACCTCGCCAGTCGACTAGTCTCCACTCGCCTCAAACTGCCTCGACTTGCCTCAACCTCTCCACGCAAAGTGCCATTCAAGACTTTCACTCTCTAAGATCAACAGCAACATTATTTCCCCATTTAGCCATCAAAACGCCTAGCTGTGCTCAGACATTTATTAGGCGCCCGGGAGAGCGCAAATTCTCCTACCGTATAGTCCACCTGAGGCCCCTGCGGGCGTCTAACGATACATCCTTTCATAACTAATCCAAAATTGATCACCATGAAAAAAGGGCACAGGTAAATAATTGAGTCCACGCAATAAGAAAAAATAAAATATAAAAATTTAGTCTTAATGATCTATAAAATGAGTAATCATTCATTCATCCCAAATTATAATTTGAAAATCGACGATTGATGAACGTCTCAAGCCCCCAACAAATTCAAATCATAAGAACCGTGAAATGTAATCCGAGAAATAGTCGGGAAACTTCCAACAAACTTTTGAGGGAAGGTCATGAATCGGTGTTCATATGAACTAAACAAATATCTAACGGGCTGGACCAGCGAGTAATTTACACCAGACAATCCAGTTGAGACGCCGTTCATCATCAGAGCTCGAAGTCGATTGGCCATCACCGGGCTGTCCATAATTATAAATTGAATTGAGCGTGCTGAAGAGTCGATGACTTTTGGTGCCGAAAAATAGAAATAGATCCGATGACTGAGATCTACACTCAGGGTAGAGAAGGCAGTTACCATTAACCTTTCAATGTCATTTTACAGACCACTAGCTTCCGATTTAATTCAATAAGTTTACAGCATGTTAGGGTTATAAAAAAATAACTTCTTTACAATTCACTATAACTTGCTTACAATCGACATTGCAGTATCTCTTAGCTAGCTAAGTTGAAATGGTATACCCCGTTGCAGTATCTATAAGAACTTAGAAATGATTATAAAAAGATCATGTTTTCTCAACCGAGAAGCTTAAATTGCGAGCAATTTTTCCTTTGCAGCCGTATTTTATTTAACTCGTGTTCAGTTTGAACGCTAGGGTGCCCGGAGGAGTGCGATAATCCCCTGGCGAGAGAATGCGGCGGATGGTCTTCTGGAACATTACACAAGGGTACAATACATGAGCAAGATAAGTCGTTAAGCTGAATACGAGCTTACTCTACCTTTGTACGACCGTTTGGAATTAGAAGCAATTTAGCAGAGGAATAAAGGAAATGAAGGCATTTTTCTCTTTTGGGACTTTGGCAGCGCCCATGCAAAACGCATAAGACAGGACGCTACCTAGTAGCGTTTTATCACGCCATCGAGCACCACTTA
Source organism: Gammarus roeselii (assembly GCA_016164225.1). Classification (NCBI taxonomy): domain Eukaryota; kingdom Metazoa; phylum Arthropoda; class Malacostraca; order Amphipoda; family Gammaridae; genus Gammarus; species Gammarus roeselii. The sequence continues at coordinate 2,152 of SDVV010024315.1, forward strand.
CTTCCGCGTAAATTGGCACAAAACAAATCTTGCCAACAGGACTCATTGTGAAAGTCCACTTCTCTCGCCCCCTGCGGGTGCAACGAATCAATTCTATGGGTCAATCTTAGGGCATCCAATCCGTTTTTCAAGACCAGACCTTCAAAATGGAGCAAATACAATTCAAGCATCGTGATGGCGAAGTTGTTTCGGTTTTACACGTAGGAGGACTAGCAAACAGTGCTTACGTCCATCCTAGTTGAGGGTTGGGTGAAATTAGTTATCTACGATACATTATTTCATGACTTATTTCATTCCTACTCTGCAAATGTACCTACATACTGTATTCCATCCACATGATTTGATTTGAGCCTCATTTCCACCAGAGCCTCAACGTGAGTCATAATAGGCTCCCCCGTAGGGAACGTCCATCCACATGAATCCTCGGTTATTTCTGAATACCAAGTAGGCTTTCTTTAACGTTTGGCTACGTACTATCGGTTACAAAGATAGACTTTATTTTTAATTTCGCGTTTTGTTTACAACATCACGATTGTAAGTTTTATTGTATGTATTTACACATTAGCATTTCCTCCAGGGGTTTGGCTGTAAACATACAACCATATAAACTTACCTAACTACATAAAATTTGATTGAAATGAAGTTTAAATAACACGCGAAATTAAAATTAAGGTCTATTTTTGTAACCGATAATACATACCGCGTCGAAAAACACTGGTAGTTTAGTTTAATCCACCTTTACTAAAATAATTGGATTTCCGGCGCAAGTGGCAACAACCTCCGTTGGAGCCTTCAGCGGCCGGCAGCTTATGAATGATGGGCACCACATCTTGGCTGGGCTAGTACAACAAATTTGAACTTGAAGTATTGCTAGAATGCTCTCCAGCCCGTCCCAGGCCTATTGCTGCCACTACTAGAACTCATCTTCCTACTATTAAACGGTAGCCTGGGTTATGCCAAAAGCCCTGTTGTTGTTCTCTTAACACTTGTAAACCCCTGCCCACAGGGCACCCCAGCATGAATGATCGTGACCCAGGGTTTATCGTGGTTAACGGGACACAGGTAAATTGAAATGAGGAACCCTAAAATCAAAATTTACAGGAACAGAGTTAAAAATGAAAATGGAACTTCAATGGGACGTTGTCGCCGACATAATAATTGACAGGGCAATTCAAGTCACGGCTCGAGGATTTCTACCAAAACAGCACACAAAAAGTACAGCATTAGAGTTGCCTCAAGATTCAGCGCAAGCATCAGAAACTGTGACTTCGGCATGTAATAACTTATCTTGATGGAGGAAACTGAATCGATCACAGATCAACACCATGGGTTGGGATTTCATCAGGGACTAATTTCGGTAGTCCTTACATTGTTGAGTGCTATCCCATTTTTTGAAAATACTTTTCTTTACCTTCACTAGCAATCACAGACATACAAAAATCTGTTAGTAATTACGATTTCAGAGAACACTTTTTTAAATATTACATTTAAGGCAACCTTATTCAGATGAAAGGCCTATCGGCGTCATCAACCACTTTGATCACACTCAGATATAACATCACTCTAGAAATTTTTGATAGGTCATAATAATTTAGCGTGAAAACATTGATACATAAATTTTAAGAGGGAAAAAATTAATAAAGACATTAAACAATCCATTGCAATTGAATTTTACTGACAATTCAAGAAAGAATCTCCACGATGGAATGTTGTTTTTGTCGCCCATTAGCCTGAAGCCAGAACGACGCAACACTCAGGTTGCTGGGCAAAGGCTCGGAAGTTGTTGAGCAGACGAACGCAGAACAAAGCGGCTAGTCATCAAACTCTTCGTCGTGCACGACTTTCTTCTTTTTTGAAGGACGGTCGGTGCCTGCGTGAAAGATTAAAAGAAAATGTTGCATCATCAATCTTTACGCATAGATTGTAGATAAACGTTGATTAAAAAAATCAAGAGAAGAAACTTTGGAAAACACGACACTGAAAGAAACTGAAAACTGAAGTATCTGGTCTTGAAATAAAGTTAAAGTGGAACAGAGACAAGGTTGCGAAAGGTTTTCCCTTGTCATTTCAATCTCTCCATGGACGGAGTGATCGGGAGGTGAACGCGAGTGCAATGGGTCGAGGTCTTGAGCCGTAGGAGCAACTGAGCGGAGTTGGCAGTTAGCCAGCTACTCTTTGCGAATGTCATGGCACTTGCGAAAGATTAGGAGAAATTGTGTAAGCTAGTGTCAGTTTTGTCATGTGTGTGAGAGGAGGAAACTGCGAGTTTAAATGGGTAGAAGTAAAGTAATGAGATGTTCGAAGAATGTCGATGCGAGCAGAATCAGTGTCATCCTAAATTTAGAGTTATTGGAGGAAGGTCAGTATTTCAAGTACCTTGGCTCTCATGTGGTTAAGGGTGAACTGATGGAAACTGCGATGACATCTCTAGTGAAGGAAGGGTATAAAGTGTTGAGTGTACTGAAGAGTGTAATGAGCTGTTGGACGTTAGGGATGGAAGCAAATAGAAGTTTGAATGAGGGGGTGGTTGTGCCAAACGGTGCTGCGTCGTAGGGGGCAAGAGCGGAAGATAGAAAAACGTTGAATGTTTTTGAAATGAAATGTTTGAGGGGCATGGCCGGAGTAACATTGAGGGATCGAATCAATGACGTTGTTCAAATAAAAACGGAGGTGGTGAGGAAATTAGAGGTGGATGGATGGCGTGAAGTAGGCGTTAAGAAATAGAGACATTAGTGTGGAGGTAGCGAGAGAGCGTGCAATCGAAAGGCGTGAGTGGATGAGTTTTGACGTAAGCATTCAAGTGCTACTCCATCCACGTCTTGTTGAAAAACGGGATGAGCATTGGTATGGGAGGGCCCAGCACTAGGACGCCGCAGGGACTAACCAGTAAAGAACGCTGTCGGGCCCTGCTGCTGACACTGATCTCGGGCTTTACGCATGACCCGAAGTGTGCGTTGCGCGATCTTGGTTTGACCTTTTAGCGCCAAAGCGCTGTTTTATTTCCGTGTGAGTGCATGGGAGGAGGAGTGTGAGGTGCGCTTTGCGTCGTCCACTCTACTTTTTGAGGGATTCGGCTTCTTGTCAGTATCAGAGTATCGTTCAAGAAGTTGCGGAAGGTTACGGAGATTTCTCTCGGGAGTGGCGTTCGCCGCGCTTCAAGTTTTGTTGCCATTCTATTCTCTATGTCCACCCCACCAGATACAGATGGAAGGAAGGCTGCTGTTCGTGTGTTTCTCCCCTGAGCAGCCTATGGTCGTGATTGTGGGTGATACTAGGTTTTGGTATCAGTTCAGAGTCTTTTACCGGAACAGTCTCTTCCATGATTCGAACTCGGCGGGATTCAGCTTCTCGACATGTCCTGTTTACCAGGAACAGGTAATTCTGTAACCTACCGCGAGGTACTGTCATTTGGCGATACACCCTTGAGTCTGAAATCGAGGAGCGGGGACATTATGACTTGCAGTCATAATGCGCTGAAGGGTCCAGTTGGTAATCCCACAACACACAGTCAGGGTCACGAGTGCGGTCCGAGGTCCGTGTCAGCAGCAGAGCCCGACAGCGTGAATGGTTAACCCCCGCCGCGTCACGATGACCGGCCCACCTTCCCCACCCACGGCCATTCCGTTTCTCAACAAGACGCCATGGGCGAGAAAGCACATCAGGGCAGCGTCAAAAATCAACCCTTCACAACCATTTTCCTCTCACGCCTATTCATTGTAGGTTCTCTCACTACCTGCACGTTCAAGTCTCTCCTTCCTAACGCCTGCTTCACACCGTCCATCCACCCAAACTTCGGTTCACCTCAGGCTCACGACCACTCACCTCCGCCTTGATCACCTTTTTTACCAATCTCCCTTCATCCATCCTCACTATGTGCCCGAACCCACTCTGCCCTCCAACTTTTTTTCACCATCCCTGTTCTGATTCGAATCACGTCGTTAGTAAACCTGTCTCTCAGCGACACTCCAGCCATGCTCATCAAACATTTCATCTCGAAAACATTCATCCTTCTTCTCCCTTCTGCTATCAACCCCTAAGTCTCAGCTCCATACAGCACAGTTGGGACAAGGACATTCTAATACAACCTTCTCTTTGCTTCCATCCCCAACATTCTGCAGCTCATTACACTCTTCAGTGCACCCAGCATTTCACACCCATCCTTCACTCGCGACTTCTCTTCTGTTTCCATAGTTCAGATTTATCCACATGGGAGTCCAGATACTTAAAACACTGAACTTCTTCCAACAACTCTCCACTTAGGAGGACACTAATTCTGCTCGCATCAACAGTCCTCGAGCATCTCATTACATTACTTTTACCCACGTTCACTCGCACACTCTACCAAACTCAGACACTAGCCTACATAGCTTCCCCTCAGAATCAGCCAAGAGCGCCGTATCATCCGCAAACCGCAACTGGCTCAGCTGACAACTCCGTCCATTTGCTTCCAACAGCTCCAAGCTACGACCCAGCACACTCGCGTTCACCTCCCTGACCACTCCATACATGAAGAGATTTAACAGCCAGGGAGACATCAAGCAGCCTTGTCGCAGACCCACTTTCACTGTGAACCAATCACTCACCTCGCTTCCCACTTTGACACATGCTCGGCTGCCAACATAGAAACTCTGCACCGCTTTAAACAGATTTCCGCCCACTCCAAAAAAACGCAACATCCTCCACAGCGTTTCCCTGTCAGTCCAGTCGTATGATTTTTCTAAATCCATGAAGGCCCAGAACACATCCTTTCCCTTTGCAAGGAAGAGAAATAAGGAAGAGAAATAAGAAATAAAATGGAAATAAAAAAATCTACAGGGGGGAAGTTATCAAGATGAGAGGCGAGATCCGTTAGCGTAGTTTCAACAAAAGAAACTAGGTAAACAGGGTAAACAAAGCAAACGCCGAACCAGGAAGGTGTAGAAAATGAAATATAGCGAAAGGTGAAGAATAGTGAAGTCTGAAAAGAAATTCGGGTGTTTACTCCGTGCGATCTGTGAACCACTAGCCAAACGAGGGAGGAGAGTATGTTTTGAGAGGCATGACCGGAGTGATGTTGAGGGACACGATCAATATCGACATTAGAACGGGGAGGGCGAGGAGAATGTAAGACAGGGTATATTCTCGTGTTCTAAGGTGGTTCGGAGACATGGTGAGGATGGATTATGGGAGATTGGAGATTAGGGTGAGGGAAGGCCTAGGAGAATGTATTAGTATGCATGCCCTTCTTTCAACATGCTGTATGTTGTTTGTGGAGCCTGCCCTCTGTATTCATAATCTCATTGGGTAACTGCCCATTGTAGATTCACAAGGTATTCCATCCTGCATGGCAAGTGAGGGAGGAGTGCACGTAACAGGAAGATCGAAGTTTTGGTGGAGGGATGACGAGAAACAAACTTTAGGGAAAAGAGACATCAGTGTAGAGGTTACGAAAGAGTGTGCAATAGATAGGCGTGAGTACATAATGAATGTGGATGGATGAGTTTTGAGGAGGCGATGATGCACTTTACCGCCCTAGGCCTTTCGTTGAGAGACGGGATGGTCGTTGGTGTGGGAGGGCCCGGTCACTATTGCTCAACAGGAGTACACTTGTGTAAACTTTTTTTCAACCCACTCCTGACCCTAAGTGTGTTGCTGAGTTCTGGCCAGACATTTCATCGTTAGAGGAATAATTTTGGTGGTAGCTAATGAGAGGAGTCTGATGGGCGTCTTGCCGTCGGCCATCCTGCTGCTGGAGGATTCAGCCTCGTATTTGCATCGAATAACAACGAATCCACCTGACTCAAAACATGAAACACTAACTAGTCTATTTTGCTTCAAGAGGATTGCAATCTTTTTCTCAGAATAAAAAAAACAATATGAATATTTACAGCTAGCTACCTGCTTCATTGTTGAAAATTCGCTCATGGGTTATACTCACCTTTCTTCCATCCGCTTCTCATACTAATTTTCATCTGTACTTTCCACGCTAACAATCATATTCTAAGCATTTACTTCTCATGTTATTCTCACCGTTCCGCGTTAACGATCCCATTTGACCAATCTACCGACCGTACCTTCAGGTCTGCTTCTTTTCCAGGAGGCAAAATGGGAAGAAGATCAAGAGGGTGCGAATGTTGGGGAAAGGATGAAAGAAAGGGGGAGTGCGATAACTACACCTGTGATGGGGATTACATTTTTCTTTCTATTAAGTGCTTGGAATAGAGCGCAATAAGGTTTATTTCTATAGCAACGAAAAATAAAGAAGAGATAGGAAACAATGATCCCACGTATGAGATCAGCACAGTGGGGCCCCACGCGTGAGAACATCAGAACCGGAAAGGAAATAATTAAAGTTGTAGCACAAATGCTGCACGAACGGAAGAGGACGATGCTCATATCATTAATCGAGATCAACTCTGTGGTGTTCGTTCGCGGGATCGTGAATTTAACAACCATCTAGCTATGTACAGTACTTGATCAACTGATCTAACCAATGGGTAAGCTTGAGACGCCTACCCACCACTCACCATTTTCCAAGAGCAGTTCCCTGAGCATCCTCCTTTTCTTCGCTTTCTTTTGCTCGAGCTGCTCCCAGTCCTGCTTGTCGGTGCGGCTAAATAGTCTTACATTGAACTTGGAGTAGAGGATGGCGCCAAACTGGCTCGCCTTGACGGTGTTTGCGTTGTCTGCCAGCAGTTGGCACATAGCGAAGCGGAGGGGCGGCGTGGCGGCCTCCCACAATGCCTCTAGCGACCGCGACCCGTACTTAGAGCAGGCCAGACTCACGGCACAGTTCTGAAAAGGTTCGATTACAGTGACCAGATTTTTACCACGACAAAGTCAATGTCCTTCCCGTGAGGAACGACCAATCCGTCTTCAGATCAAAACAGGTCATAATCGGTCTCTGAGGTTGATCAATTCTAACTTATAGGTTCTGCAACGAGGGTTTTCGTTCAGTCAAATAAAAGATAGAATGCCATAAAAGTTGGCATTGCATGATGTGAACAATTCCTTACTCACACTCTTTCCGCTTCGATTACTTTTCCATACAATAATATAAAGATTTAACTTTTCCATCGGCAGCAAGTAACTTATACAGAACTATTATCTAGCTCGTACAACATCAACAGAGCAAAAAAATCGTGATTTAAAACATGTTTGATGGTCGAGACGCCAACGGTACATGTTGTTCAACTGAATCAAAGCAAACGGATTTTATACTAGAGGTTGCCCACTAAAAACGTTGTCGGTACGTCTTTCCCAAAACGTCTCAACCAAATATTTACATCTCTGTACTGCTTCTTGCTTAATTTCAGTTATATTCCGTTCTAGTACCAAGATTTCCAGAAAATGAGTTGCCTCACCTGAAGTTTAGCGACGAGCTTTACCCTGCTCTTCTCCCCCACTGAGATGCTGTTGCAGAAGGCATCTGTAACGTGGCAGCCCCGGGAGTCCTGCAATATGGCGCTCAGGTGCAGGGTATCCATCTCCAGCAGACTGCGCACCCACTGCAAGAAGGGCGGGTGACGTCAGGAGGACTAGAGGGACAAACAATTAATTACCAGTTCTTGAACAGTTGCCTATTGCTAATGTGTGTGAACTGCAGCAATGAGAAGTTAATGAAACGGCTGCCTATAGCAAATGAACTCCTGATATGGAAAACGAATTATTATGATGTGTTCTTGGCCAGGTAGAAGATGCTTCAACTTGACTGAGGTAGTTACATCACTTACGAGTCGTCCCGATTAGATGCAGGCTGCCCGTATGCGACATTGTTGCCATCTGGCATGAAGACTGTTAATACAGATATAGATGCAGATACTAGGCTGCATCCCACAGAAAGGAGGGTGGCCGACGGCAAGGCGCACCTCACACCCTCACTCACACTCACACAACTTAGCCCTTTTGTGCTAAAGGGTACGGCCGGTAGCCCCTCAACTTACACTCTGGGTCCCGAGTGCAGTCCGAGGAACCGTCGTCAGCAGCAGGGCCCGACAGTTTCCACTGGTTTACCCCTGCCGCGTCATAATAGCCGCCCCCCCCCCCACCCACGACCATCCCGACAGCGGGATGCCAAGGGCGGGATAGCACATCAGAACAGCGTCAAAATCAACCATTCACAACCATTCTCCACTCACGCCTGTTCATTGCACGCTCTTTCGTTACCTCCACATTCATGTTTCTCCTTCCCAACGCCTGCTTCACACCATCCATCCACCCAAACTTCGGTCTACCTCTAGGCCTGCGACCACTCGCCTCCGCATTCATCACCCTTTTCATCAATCTCCCTTCATCCATCCTCTCCATGTGCCCGAACCATCTCAGAACACGTGAATCCACTCTGTCCTCAAACTTCTTCACCGTCCCTGTTCTGATTCGAACCACGTCGTTGGTGATCCGGTCTCTCAGCGTTACTCCCGCCATGCTTCTCCGTCAATTCATCTCGAAAACATTCAAACTACTTCTCTCCTCTGCTCTCCCCCCCCAAGTCTCAGCTCCGTAGAGCACAGTTGGGATAACAACACCCTCATACAGCCCTCTCTTTGCTTCCATCCCCAACGTCCTACAGCTCATTACACACTTTAGTGCACCCAACACTTTACATCCCTCCTTCACTCGCGCCTTTACTTCAGTGTCCACTAGTTCAGTTATCTCCACATGGGAGCCAAGATACTTAAAACACTGAACTTCCTCCAGAGCTCTCCATTTAGGGTGACACTAATTTTGCTCGCATCGACAGTCCTCGAACATCTCATTACTTTACTCTTACCCACGTTCACTCGAAGCTCCCTCCTCTCACACACTCTACCAAACTCAGACACTAGCCTACATAGCTTCTCCTCTGAATCCGCAACCAAGACCGCATAATCAGCAAATCGCAACTGGCTCAACTGCCAACTCCGCCCATTCGCTTCCATCAGTTCAAGCCACGACCCAGCACACTCGCGTTCACCTCCCTGACCACTACATCCATATAGAGGTTGAAGAACCAGGGAGACATCACGCAGCCTTGTCTCAGTCACACTTTCCCTGTGAACCAATCACTCACCTCGATTCCCACTCTGACATATGCTCGGCTGTCAGCATAGAAACTCTGCACCTCTTCCAACAGATGTCCACCCACTCCATACAAACGCAACACCCTCCACAGCGCTTCTCTGTCAATCCTGTCGTATGCCTTCTCCAGATCTATGAAGGCCCAGAACACATCCTTTCCTTTGGCAAGGTACTTCTCACAGACCTGTCTCACTGCACAAATCTGATCGGTACACCCTCTACCACTTCTAAAGCCACACTGTTCCTCTCCAATTGCGCAGTCCGTACAGTCTCTTATCCTTTTGATCAGCACACTCCCGTACAACTTACCAACCAAACATAACAGACTGATACCTCTCAAAATGCAGCATTCATTTTCATCTCATTTGCCCTTATATAGCAGAACAATTTAGGAACTGCGCCACTCAATCGGTACAACGCCTGCCACAAAACACAAGTTCAGTAACCTCACCAACCATTCGAAAATTGTTCCTCCACCCTTCTTCAGGCACTCGGTCGCAACGCCATCCAAACCAGGGTCTTTCCCTGCTTTCATCACGTCCACCACCTCCTGTACCTCTTTCCTGGTAATGTCCGCAACAAGTCTTTCTCCCAAAACTGGCATCCGAGCACCACCACCCACAGCAACCATGTCATCCTCGACATTCAACAACTCATCAAAGTACTCGGCCCACCTCTTTCGTACATCACCACTTTCCAACAACAACTGGCCGTTTTCATCTTTCACCACTTCCTCCTTTCCGGTCTCTCGCTTTCTCACTCTCTTCACCTCTATCCAGGACATCTTTTTGTTCTCCTCAAAATTCTGGCACAACCGTCTGCCCCACCTGGCATCAGCGTCCCTTTTGGCTCTCCCCACCACCCGTTTCACCTCGTTTCTCTTCTCTTTGTAGCTTTCATAAGCCACCCCCGACTTCACCTGCAACCACTCCTCAAACGCTTCTCTTTTACGTGCCACCGCCAGTTTGACCTCCTCGCTCCATCACTCGCAGCTTTTCCTTCTGCACCCGCCCACACGGCGCGCACCACACACCTTCTTTGCACATCTCAGCAACGCATCCCTTGACGTCTCCCATTCTTCCTTCACATCTCTCAGATCCTGTCCTCTCACGTTGTCATATTCTATATTCAACGCCTGCTGGAACTCCTCGGCTCTACTTTTCTCATTCAGTCCACTCACTTTCACTACTTCTCTTCCTCCTCCCACTCGTTTGTTGCCCTTCTACTTTTGCTCCTCTCAATCTACCTTCCACCAGCAGATGGTTAGACACTCCTCCACCCTCCCCTCTCAACACCCGCACATCCAACAGCCTCCCCACCACTCTCCTCGATATCAGCACAAAATCCATCAGTGCTCTCTTCACCATTGCACCATGGGCCATCCTTACCCATGTGTACTTGTGAATATCTCGCTTCTTG
>SDVV010024316.1:0-12606 GCA_016164225.1 Gammarus roeselii
AAATAAATCATTGTAACAATAGCAAGCATGGATATATTACGTTTATCACCACATCGTCTAAGGATATGTACCATAACTGTAATTACAACATTGCTGATTATATTATATTTAATTGAACTACAAATAAGCTCATACATATGTAATCAAATCACATGCAATGTGACATTCGATCATAATATGTCTGCAAATGAATCCGGGGCGAATATCGTAGATAAAACAATCGGAGAAAATAACAAGAAACTAGTTGATTCTATGCCACGAGTAAATTGATCACATCATACCTCGAAGAAATGATATCAAGGTTGAAAAATTCATCATGAACGTGTCTGAAAATCCACAATCCTGCAAGGAGAATATGTGTGGGGTCTTGACGTTTAATACAGCTTGTAAATTATTATGTAATTGTCAAAAAAAAATATCTTATAAATGTTTGTCAATATCCCCTAAAAACATGCTGAGAACATAGCATTGAACGTGCATTATGAAAGCAACGATGTTGCAATATCACCACAAGCATTGAAATGCTAATGCTAATATCACCACAAGCATTATTACCCGTTTCCATCATTCCGGCTAGCCGCGGTAAACCAGTTCCAGTACCCTCCGCCCTCGCCCCCTCGTTTCTGCGCTTACCCCCCCCCCCCTCCGTACGGACCGGTTGAGTCAAGGTTGCATGCATCGCGTCCAACCCGTCTCTCGCCCTCCGAAATGACTCTAGAAAGCGGTTTTCGCTCCTATATCTACTACTCCTAATGGTGGACTCCGTTACAGTGTGATCACAGGGCCATACCTGGCTAGTGTTCGCTAGCTTGAGTTTGATTGCACGGTGACCGCCTTTCGCTAACTTGGAACTGGGTTTGTATTAGCTAATATTTAACGATTATTAATCCACCTACTTTGTTCCCACAACTAATGCTAATGACGCCTCCTATTCATCCTGACCTCACTCCCCAAACTATCGCTTGACAAAGATGCTTCCGAACGATGCCATGATAAACACGCGCTGAGAGCACCTCTTCATTACCTGATGTAAACTGCAGTCATTTGATGTAACGTTGATGGAATAGGGCGAAAGTGTAGGACAGCGTCAATATGAGAAGGGGTGCGAGACAGTTGCGCAACTGACAGCCGACAGAGACTGACAGAATGGGATTATCATATTCTCTTAATGCAGCGACGATATTATAATTACAATGGTTAGTTGTAGTATTCTTGACATGCTTTTTCATAATACCAATCAAATTCAAATTACATTAATCTATTTTTCTCTTACATTCAGATATATTGATGATATTTCTTTCCTCAAAAAAGTAATTATCTCTTAGGTAATATAGAAAACGTCGAGCAACAATGAAAACGTCAAACTGTATAGTGAACACTCCGACGGATAACGCAAAAGAAAAGATTTCACCAGCACACCGATAATGTTGGTCAACACATTGAACACTCTTCTGCACGAACGCCCCACCTTTTCAGGCTTCATCGCACACTTTCACCAGAATGTGAGTCGTGTGTGTGGATGGAGTCCATCGCTCTGTTTTAGTGAGTCCATTAGGGAAATAAAGGGACATTAACAGGAACATTCGAGGGCCTTCTCTGGAACCTCGTTAAGGTTCAGACTGCTGCCCTGAGGGGCGTATCGGCCCTGAGGCCTGGCTGCCTTGATTAGGTAATTTCTGCAATCAGCAACGTTGGCTCTGATGGGCGTATCGCCACTGGGACTCCGCAGCAATGATTCGATTCCACAAGCAATCAGCGATGTTGACTGATAGGTTATTCGGCCCGATGACCTGCACAGGTATCCTGATGCTATCCTTCAAGTGAGTCGTTCTGCACTCCCGACCTAACGCAATGTTTCGTCCACACCCCCATCCCGAGATGTAAAAACTGACTCTAATATCGTCAACCCAAAATAAGGGATTTACATTACACAACCAACTAATAACGGTGAGCTCCTGACCTGTGATCCTGTCAGAAGTGAACGCGGTGTGTTGATGTATTGCGTCCTATCAGCTGTCAAATCGGATTGCGGAAGTGATGGGTTCTGTCGGTCGCGCTCCAAGTCATCTCTGCCTGCATCGATTACCACTGCCCAAACTCACATCACCCAGCGCATCAGTCCTACCCCCTCAACCAGATAGGTCAGTCACGCGTCACCAACCACCAGAGGCAGCTTTGACAGCCACTTCACTCCACTTCCCTGACCGAAGCGTGAGAGGGGTCAGGGCCGTCGATGCCACCGCTAGATGTTGCTGTTAGGGATGCAAATTAGTTCACTTTAGTAATGTAGTCACTCGACAGTAATAATTCGTTCTAATAATACCAATATTGAACAGAAACATCACCGAGCGTCAGGCACAATTAAACTTGTCCTCGTATCCAGTTCCTTCGGAGTTGCTTAGCCTGTAGGGAAACTCTCCATCAGTGCATCCCGAGGTGAAGCTTTGCCGCGGGCTGGATGCAAACTCTGCATCAGTGCCTCCCGAGGCGAACTTTGCAACGGGTCGGATGCAAACTCTCTATCAGTGCCTCCCGAGGCAAAGTTTGTCACGGGTTGGATGCAAAATTGCATAGATTCCCAACATTACGCTAAATTTGCGAGTGTCCAATGACATTATTTTATCTTGCCTCAACCGTTAATGATATTTTGTTCGTTCAATGGAGAAAAAGCTGTACATTTTTTTTACACAAATCTTTGCATTTTCTACTCCTTCCATGAGTTTGAAGAGACGACCTCTATTCATCGCATCAAACAATGTAATTATTTTTCTCGCAATCACCCCGGCCTCGTTTCACCACTGCGTGGGTGATGGCACGAATCGCCCACAGACTTCCGAAAGCTGTCAGTAAACATTCCTTAGAATGAAGGTTACTAACATATTTAACGTGGCGATATTTCAATTAGGCTCTTAGTAGACCATCATTATACTATGAGGAGCAGATGGGACTTGCAAATTATATTTTTTCGTGACTGAACTCCCTGTATACTTTCTATACCTTTGTGTGAAAATCTGCGTGAGAATACCCACGATCGTTTTTCCACAAGCTGACCCTTATGGAAATTCCCGCCGTCTCAGTCACACACTAAAATTCACTTACTAAATATTTCGCTTCCAACACTTTGCCTTACAGACAAAAGTTTGTTTGTCATCCAATTCAAAGCCAACGCTACTCCTTCAGCATGAAAATATAATTCCTTGCACATGTCAATGTTAGAGACAAGGCCTTACAGAGGCCGTGCGTCTCATGGTATTTCATGGTGTTTCGGAGTATGTTATTGAAATGAAAATATCCATACGTTCAAGATGGTTTATTGTTTTTAACATAAAATTTTAGTCAAAGGAAATCGCTAACTATAATAAATAAAAATCGAGATTCAGAATGAAGTAATGAATAATGCTGCACGAATGATATACGAATATACGAATTATATGAAAAGGAAAACATTTATTTCGTGCCATCACCTCTTGAAGCAGAGGTTTGTGACTCCATAAACATAAAAGATGCTTCGAAAATAATTTAGACCCGCCCGATATTTTGCCTTCAAATGTGATATATCAATAAACATTCATACAATCTTTCTCAATTTTTTTCTCTTACACAATCTGCTACAAAGTTGGGAGAAAACTGGCACAATCACCCAGCATTTGGATTCACTAAGTGGCTTAAGTGTAACTCCAGCGACCGGGAGGCTTGTGATACGCCCCTTCTCGTCGCGCAGCATGAGAATATTAAATTCGCGAGTATGAGCAAATAACAATTAAAACATACTCTGATTGTACCCTCACAAACCCTCCAACATGTTTATTTCTGGAGTAAAGTAACTAAAGTGAAATTAGGCCATATTGTGCTCTTAATCTCATATTGAAGAAGCTCAGAATCCGCTCACAAATGAAGAGATGGATAGAAATTTTATTTGCATGTTAAGAGAGCCAGCAGTGAAACACAATGAATCAGCTGTTGATATTAATACTTAACAAAATCTTGTTTCATACCCGAACAGAATGGTATTATTCCTATAGCTTAAATCAATAGATTATTATTCACATGTATGAAGTACTTATAATTATTATTATTAATATTATCAAGTCACTTACTTCCATCGTCTAGCAATGGGTTTTCAAAACTTAGGTTTAATACATCAAACTTAGTTTTCATCAGCGCTTTTCGAATTAGCTAAACGAGAGATGAAGGGAATTTGTGACAGCACATATCCTGTTCGGCGGCCGGTTTGTAGCTACTTCATGTTTCAAAACATAGTTCACAATATATGATATTGAAAATCTTCTATAAAATCACATGGGCATGGTATTGATAAATCCAAAATCAATACATCGCAGCTCATCTCTAGTGTGCTGCTGGGTCGCCTTCATGGAACTGAAATGGGTTTCACAATTTACCATCGTACATGTACGCATACAAATACACATTCGAAATGTGCACACACCTACGTACTTATATGGATGACAATCAGTGTAATACACATTCATATGTGCACACACCTGCCCACATATATGGATGATAATCAGGATAATACACAATCATATGTGCAAACACCTAACTACATGTATGGAAGACAATCAGTGTAATACACATCCATATGTGCACACACATACCTACATATATGGATGACAATTAGTATAATTATTACAATATTATTAAATCCTTTATTTCAATCATCTGGCAATGGGTTTTCAATTTTTAGAATAGTACACATGAAATTTTATTGCCGTTAACACTATTTGAATTAACGTAATCGAAAAATTCAATTTGAAATTCGCCGCTGGTTCTGATTTCATGCGACAGATTATAAATTATACTATTATAATCAATGATCGACAGCCAACATTTTATTTGAGGGAGGAATCAGGAATGCCTAGCACGAAACACATGGGGTGGGGCGATCATGAAATACATAGGGTTGGGAAAATTACGAAAATACATAGGATTGGGAAAACCGCCAACACATGGCGCTAATAAATCCTGAGAACATGGGGTTGGGAAATCGAAATGCGAAAACATATTGTAAAGATGGAGTAAGATATGAATACTAAAGGGTTGAATAGGTGACATAAATTATACCTACAATATTTACATAGCACTGGATATGCATATTTCATGACGAAATGCGCTAACATATTGTAAAGATGGGTATAAAACATGAAGTGGTGAATAGACTACATAAGTTATTCATAAAATATATACATAATACTAAGATATATGAACTTCATGACCGCTAGCAAAAGACTAAATGATTGACAATCAGAATATTTCAATACTGGAGTCCAGAAACCGAATTAATATACTTCTGTAATAGAAGATGGAGCACAACATTAGCATATTTGACAACGATTCTATCTTCAAAAATGATACGGTAAATGGTAGATATGATTCAATAAATTATATTCACGTCGAGTTGGCCTCTGTCAAAGCTGGGAGCTACCTATCGTTTCTCGAAAGTTCAATTTGAATTCGTCACTGTTCATCTCTAGGGGCCACCGGTACGGATTACATGGAGCGAAATATTATTTACAATAGCATCATCTGTGCACATACAGAAATGTCTATTTTGACAAAATAATTCCGACTACATACTTGTGAGCTGATAAATAACGAAATAAAAGGGTGTGGAAAATAACGAGTACATGTGGTGGCAAAATCACGCATGCATGTGGTTAGAGTCCCGAGAACATGTGGTTGGGACATCACAATGTGATAACCTATTGTAATGAGTAGTCTACATTATTGTACGATGACAAAAATGTGGATGGACAACATGAATTATACAGAAAATATGAATACAAAATAGAGTTAAAAAATCGAAAAGCACTAACATACTGTATTGTAAAGATGGGTCTAAACCATTGTATTAATAATGAAGGAGTGAATAGGCGACATAAGTTATACAAAAAAATGTAGACCCAAAATTCATACCAAATAATTGAATATACAATATACACACTTCAAGACCGCTAGGAAATGATTAAATGATTGGCAATCAGAAATAATACAATGATGGCGTACACAAGTTGGATGAATATACTTCTGTTATTGAAAGCAAAGCAAAATGTTAGCTTATAAGGCAATGATTGTATCATCAAAAATGGTACGGTAATTGTCATAAATAATTCAATGAATTATATTAAATCGGGTAAACTTTTGTCATGTTAGAAGCTGCCTATCGTTCCTCGAAAAAACTGAGTTTTATGGTAAATGGCAAAGATAATTGTGATCGCAGGCAACATAGAAAATATATGTCTCGTCTGAGTAAAAACGATTAAATGGTGTCTTAATGTTGAGAGTTATGGTGGTGGTGGTTGGTGGTGGTGGTCGCTCATGAACAGAAATGCATTTTCCGGTTATGGTATTAGGCATTTAGCTTGTGTTTGTTGGCAAAGTTACCGTTTTGAATTGATCGGTCAACAGATGTTCATTAGGCCTATTCTTGAAGGACTTGTTGAATTCAAGATTTTTGAGGCTTGTTGGGAGGTTGTTCCAGGATTTTGGTCCAGTAATCGAAAAGCTCGACAGGCAGTTTCTGTTTTCCTGTGTTCAACGTGCAGAGTATCATTATTTCTTGTGAATGGATTGTTCTTTTCACCTCGAGAGTATATGTGCTTTTGGCTGCCGGGTGAATGTTTTTCTAAATGCTCTTTATGAATTCTGATCGACTCATGGAGTGCCAGTTTGTTGTCGATATTCAGCCTCCGTAATTTTTCGAGGTGAGGACTTACGTGGTCTCGTTTTCTGTGGTTACCATCGCATGTTATTCCTGCTGCAAAGTTTATACAACGTTCTATTTTTTCTCTTTTAGTTTTTGTGGATTTCCCCCAGATTGAAAGACAGTTAATGTGAGAAAATGCTAAAACGTGGACAATCAGTAATCTTGAATTGAAATCCAATTATTTTTTTGTAAAATTTAGGAACAACGATGTTTCATTCAGCTTGGAACACAGAGCAGTTACGTGGTATTTGAAGGAAAGATCGGGATCAAACCATACTCCCAGACTTATAACTTTATACTCAACAGGAAAGTCAGATTTGCCTATCTTGATAGAATAATTCATTGGAACTGCTTTTCTTTTTGAGTTCGAGCCGAACAAGATGCATTTTGTTTTTTCAGAATTGATCTTGAGTCCATTTTTATCATACCAAGATTTCAGATGAGTTACGGCTGTCTCAGCGTCGTCTTCAGTGCATTCATGTTCGACGGCTTTCGGGCGAGCAATATTTGAACATCATCGGCTTACATTACCATTTTCGCTTGATTTTTTTGCTGATTTGCAGATGATGTCATTTACAAAATATAATGACATGCCAAGACCATGAAATCAGATTGGGTAACTTTTTATGATTCATCTCAAAGTGTAACTGGGTGAATGTGACCGAATAGGGGTGCGGCAAGTACCGAACTTTCATTGCGGAATATAATTGAACCGAGATTCCGGAACCTGTCACGAGCAACGAAATGTCAAAGTAAATTCAAATAACAAAATGAATCCTCACTTACTGTGAGTTAGACAGTCACTGTGAGTTAGACAGCCACTGTGAGTTAGACAGCCTCCGTGAGTTAGACAACCACTGTGAATTGGAAAGCCGCTGTGAGTTAGACAGTCACTCTCAGTTAGATACCCACTGTGAGTTAGAAAGCCACTGTGAGTAAGACAGCCGATGTGAGTTAGACAGTCACTGTGAGTAAGACAGCCACTGTGAGTTAGACAACCACTGTGAGTTAGACAGCCACTGTGAGTTAGACAGTCACTGTGAGTATGACAGTCACTGTGAGTTAGACCGCCACTGTGAGTTAGACCGCCACTGTGAGTTTGACAGTCACTGTGAGTTTGACAGTAACTGTGAGTTAGACCGCCACTTTGAACTAGACCGCCACTGTGAGTTAGACCGCCACTGTGAGTTAGACAGCCTCACTGAGTTAGACAGTCACTGTGAGTTAGAAAGCCACTGTGAGTTAGAAAGCCACTGTGAGTTAGACAGCCACTGTGAGTTAGACAGCCACTGTGAGTTAGGAAGATACTGTGAGTTAGACAGCCACTGTGAGTTAAACAGCATCTGTGAGTTAGACAGCCACTGTGAGTTAGACAGCCACTGTGAGTTAGAAAGTCACTGTGAGTTATACAGCCACTGTGCGTTAGATGGCCTCTGTGAGTTAGACAGTTACTGTGAGTTAGACAGCCACTGTGAGTTAGACCACCACTTTGAGTCAGACCGCCACTGTGAGTTAGACAACCACTGTGAGTTAGACAGCCTCTGTGAGTTTGACAGTCACTGTTAGTTTGACAGGCACCACTGTGAGTTAGATCGCCACTGTGAGTTAGACCGCCACTGTGAGCTAGACCGCCACTATGAGCTAGACAGCCTCTGTGAGTTAGACAGCCACTGTGAGTTAGACAGCCACTGCGTGTTAGACAGCTATCGGAGTTAGACAGCCACTGTGAGTTAGACAGCCACCGCGTGTTAGACAGCCACTCTGTGTTAGACAGCCATCGGAGTTAGGCAGCCACTGTGAGTTAGACCGCCACTGGGAGTTTGACAACCACTGTGAGTTAGACAGTCACTGTGAGTTAGACCGCCACGTGTGAGTTTGACAGCCACTGTGAGTTTGACAGTCACTGTGAGTTAGACCGCAACTGTGAGTTAGACCGCCACTGTGAGTTAGACAGCCACAGTGAGTTTGACAGCCACTATGAGTTTGACAGCCACTGTGAGAAAGACCGCCACTGTGAGTTAGACCGCCACTGTGGGTTTGACAGCTACTGTGAGTTAGACAGTCACTTTTAGTTTGACAGGCACTGTGAGTTTGACAGTCACAGCCATATTCAAAATTACAATATATTTCTCGTCGTATAAGTTCGTGAAAAGAAAAAAAGAAAACGAAAAACTTTACTTGAATGAGAAAAACGTCATAAGATCAGCTACTGTGACTTTTCAGGAAAATTGAGCCGTGTTCGAGCGAATAGAAGTATCGTATATACACCTTTTACTCACACGTCCCTGGGCACATGTACAGAGCCCACATGGATTTACTTGCACTGTTGCTTAGATTTGCATTGTAACATGAGCGGATTTTCGATTGACGAGGATATTCGATTTACAAGGGCTGATCTCTATGGTCAGTAGTCGTATTTTTTTAACGAACATTCCATATAGCTGCTCGTATGAGAGATATTTAAGGGATGTTATTTCGTCGAATGCTCATAGATTGAATTGGTTCTTATTCTGTTTCAACAAGCAAGGCGAGGGAAATGACAGCAAGAGGAAATCAATCAAATTAACACAAATGACCATTCATTATATTGACTTCGTTGACAATGATTTACGGATTGTTTCAATTAGATTTTCAGGTCAGGTGTCCGTTCTGGATAATCTTGAGCTATGGCCTATTCGCAACTATTGATTTATATGATTATTTTTGGTAATCATACCGGGACCGTTTTGGCCGATATTTTGGCTGTGCAAGTTCATATCTTCATGGGAGAAAGCTGCGCAGAAATACCGGGTGTCCAAAGTGGGGAGAGCGCACCCTACGGGGGAGCCTATTATGACTAACGCTGAGTCTCTGGTAAAAATGAGGCTCAAATCAAATCAAATCCACAGTGAGAAGAGCCAAACTTGCTGCCCGTTCGATCACCGAATGGGTGTGAGACCAGTCGTAAGTAGAACGATGAAAACCTCTCATCCAGAGAAGGGGAGAGTAAACCGTGGTATTTGAAGGAGTGGTCACTCGATGGATATCAGTTTGTGATTATGACCACATGCAGGAAGAGAAGGCTCTTGCACAGGAGGGAAATTAACGAACGTGTTTCATTCATTTTACCGTCGACATCAGGAGATTATCCGGATTGATTATTCATTTTGCACTTCAATCAGAACCCGTATCCCTACATTTTACTGTCTAAATCTTCAGTAAAGTAGGCTGAAGACAATATTCTGAAGAGGGGAAAATACTCTGTTGAAAACACAGTGAACGAACATGGTTCGGCAAGAAAACTGATTAAGAGACACTCCCCAACAAGACGTGCCCTACGGGGGAGCTTTCGGGAACTCGCGTTGAGGCTCCGGAGGAAATGAGTCCCAAATCAAATGAAAATCTCTAGCAAGTGCTGTGCATTGTGTTATTACACAATAAATCATAATAGTTACTGGTCCCATGACCTATAAACTATTCATTACCAGTCCATGATGATCACTATATACAAGCTCAAACTCATACAGGTTCAATAATTATAACATTGTGTCTTCTATACAAATACGTGAAATAAATTTTCTCAATTTTCCTATTTTCATAGGAGTCGGATTTTTGATGTTGACCTGTAATGGGCGTTTGAATCATGATCATGTTGGCGACACGATTGTTGTTGGCGTGTTGCTGTGGATTGCTGAACTTGTTAGTATCAATAGAACTAGTCAAGATATTCAAGTTCACGCGAACAGGAAGTCTTCAGCTGGATGCTTTGACCAACTTCTCGTGAAAGCTCATGGGAATGTGTTTGACTCGAAACCGTATAACTAGTTTTTCCTAACGAAAGTTCTCACTCTGACTTTCAAGTTGACGTGGTGATGAACGGCCGAGAAACAAGAAATACGCGCTCGGGCATCCATTTTTTTTAAATAAGTTTATGTGACCTGAGGGTATAAAAAATAAATTCATTCATAAATACCTGCACTTGATAATACCCTGGATCCGATTAGGAAACAGTTGGCGAAGGTTACAAACTGAATTGAAAGTCATGTTCCACAAGTAAAATAAATTGAAAATTATATTAAAACCTTCCATAAACCAGATTAATATCTATTTCCGTCAAATTCCAACGACCGATCATTAGTGATTAATCCTGGCTCACTCTAGGAACTTTGTGGAGGTGAACTTTTGCATCAATGAGCCAGAGAAATGTTCCACGACATATCGAGAAATGTTCCATGACATATCGAGAAATGTTCCAAGACATATCGAGAAATGTTCCACTACATATCGAGTGATGTTCCACGACATATCGAGAAATGTTCCACGACATATCGAGAAATGTTCCACGACATATCGAGAAATGTTCCACGACATATCGAGAAATGTTCCACGACATATCGATAAATGTTCCAAAACATATCGAGAAATGTTCCATGACATATCGAGCAATGTTCCACGACATATCGATAAATGTTCCACGACATATCAAGAAATGTTCCACGACATATCGAGGAATGTTCCACGACATATGGAAAAATGTTCCACGACATATCGAAAAATGTTCCACGACATATCGATAAATGTTCCACGACATATCGAGAAATGTCCCACGACATATTGAGAAATGTTCCACGACAAATCGAGAGATGTTCCACGACATATCGAAAAATGTTCCACGACATATCGAGAAATGTTATACGGAAAATCGAGAGACGTTCCACGACATATCGAGAAATGTTCCACGACATATCGAAAAATGTTCCACGACATATCGAGAAATGTTCCACGACTTATCGAGAAATGTTCCACGACATATCGAGAAATGTTCCACGACATATCGAGAAATGTTCCACTACATATCGAGAAATGTTCCATGACTTATCGAGAAATGTTCCACGACATATCGATAAATATTCCACGACATATCGAGAAATGTTCCACGACATATCGAGAAATGTTCCACGACATATCGAGAAATGTTCCACGACATATCGTCGTGTCATTTGTAAAATGGAGAGATTTCGCTCATATTGCGGGTTGCAGCTTAGCTGACACCTGATAGCCTTTTCTGTACCCACGTTGTCTATGAGCTGGCCTTGACCATTTAAATAGACCGGCCAAAATGACTTACTCGGGGTCAGGGCGGCTTGAACCTACAACCTCCAGCTCCCAATGGTAGTCCGTTGTGAGGAGAGCCCGACACGCTACCCACTCGGCCACCGAACTGGTGTGACCTGCAGTTTTATGTTACAACAAAAAAATTGTAAGGCTCTTGATTAGAAAACTTCCAATTATATATTTACGATTTGGAATTTTATGTCATACCTTCAGTAATTCTGAGCGGAAAAAACTTATCTTCATCTCCTACTAATTGGTCACTTCCATTTTCTATGGTGCATAATTGCTGATCTGGAAAAATTCTGACGTCACTGCCTCCTCGCTCATAGTCCTCTTGTGAATAGACTTTGAATGTTAGGACTAGGACGGTTAGCTGGACCATAAATGCCAAGTTTAAATATCAACAAATTGGCAAGCGTTGGCAAATTCATCGTCTGTTGACTCGCTTCTTGTATGTATTCTGTGAAATAGAATTGCATGTATTCTGTGAAACAGAATTGCATGTATTCTGTGAAACAGAATTGCATGTATTCTGTGAAATAGAATTGCATGTATTCTGTGAAACAGAATTGCATGTATTCTGTGAAACAGAATTGCATGTATTCTGTGAAACAGAATTGCATGTATTCTGTGAAACAGAATTGCATGTATTCTGTGAAACAGAATTGCATGTATTCTGTGAAACAGAATTGTATGTATTCTGAGAAACAGAATTGCATGTATTCTGTGAAACAGAATTGCATGTATTCTGTGAAACAGAATTGCATGTATTCTGTGAAACAGAATTG
>SDVV010024317.1:0-12606 GCA_016164225.1 Gammarus roeselii
AAACTTATTTTGGTGAAGCAATAAATAAGTGTTTTCGGTACCAAACAGTGTAAATAGGGTCCTATGAATTTTGTCGTCCCATTTTATACCGAATCGATATAGCTCTAACTTTATGCAACTTCTCTAACTTGAACACCCTCATAACCGATGTTCCTCCCTCCCCCTCTGGAGACCTTTCTAAGCAATGTCTGACAAACAGCTAAGTTCTTACCTCTCTTGAGGCTTTACCGGTTTGACCGACGCCTCAAGGGAAGAGGGCGCTCGTTATAGGGGGAGGTTTCATTATGTCTAGCTGGAATCTGGAGATAGTTCGCGAAATACCCTGTGGGTTTTGTGTTTGTAACGGGACCCAAAATTTGCTTATGTGAAAAGGACGTTTGTTTTGCGTGAAAAGATTCAAACTGGGGATAAGAAAGTAGTCTCAAATTCTCTTGCCTGTTTGTTTGACGCAAGCTACTGAGACGAAGGGTTAGCGGTGGTAGTAATAATATCAGTGGAGTAGTTGGTCAGCTTCACCCAATAACTCCTGGACACCATTTCCAGCCTTCCTAGCTGGTTGAGGCGATTTATTCCTAGTAAATTCTGTATGTATGATATAGTAATATAAACAACAAATATTAATTAAATGTGATGCTAGCGACTTTATCGATCTTGAATCACATTGTGATGATTGGACGACGACATTTTTTTATTACCAGGCTCGTCATGTGCTTCTTATGAGAAGTTCTCTTTTCCTCTTACAGAGAATGTCTAATATTTTGCGCTTTTTGCAGAGGTTAAGAAGTGTAGGATCCAGGATAAACAACTTGATAGATGACCAGTTCCGACATCAGCTGCTGTAAGGATTTACACAGTGTGAATTGCATGTCTTTTTAGGCTATTAAGGGCGGGAAACCCGAGGCAGTAAAGATGAAACCGTCATCACATTACACCTCATACCTCCATTGTGTCTCTAAGGAAATTCGATCATATAAATCACGAGTTGATGAAGTCGACCATTGCCTTCCAGTCCCTCTCAGGCGAGTCATTGCTTATTCGTTAGTTTAGAAATACGGGTGGTTATACAAACATTAAAAGATGCCCACGGAGAAAGAATTAGTGAACCTCTCACTTCAGCAAACATCATCCTCCAGTAGTGTCCATTTGACGGCAACGAGATTCGTGACTAATGCCCAACTATTATTATGTTGTATTGAAGGTAACAAATCTGATAATGAAAGGAGTCAGCGAACACTTGGCCGTCATCAAATTTGTTGGCTATGAGTTATACACCAAGAAGGGGCTTTCTAAATATGATCGCCGTCATCCAACCTGCTGCTTATTTGAAAGACAACGCATTACACTTCGGAAACACCAGTTCGGGGAAGCACGAGTGATCGTATTATCCTTGAGTGTGCAAT
Source organism: Gammarus roeselii (assembly GCA_016164225.1). NCBI lineage: Eukaryota > Metazoa > Arthropoda > Malacostraca > Amphipoda > Gammaridae > Gammarus > Gammarus roeselii. The sequence continues at coordinate 1,401 of SDVV010024317.1, forward strand.
GAAATGACTTCATGTCATGAATGTCAGAATTTAAATAACGGTAATATTGATCGTGACGATGCTACAAATAAACTATTTTTGTATGAAATAACTTCAACAGTAGTGGGAAAATATCGTTATTTGCCCTTTGCTGTTGAAGTAATTGGGTACGACAATCACTTAGCCGTCTTGGTCGAGTGGTTAGCGTATCCGACTGCGTCGCCAGCCTTTGTTGCTGCATCTCGCGAGTTCGATACCCGGCATAGACACGGCGGTCTTGTTGCGGGGAGATTGGGTGCCTCCTCCCTCTGTGTCAGTTTAATTTAGCCACCCTCCAATTTGTCTATACATACATTCGTCCATGTGAATTTCTCACCATTGTGTCCGTAGTGATCTATGTTACAAGGATCAATACAGATTTATCTTTGATTCAAGATTCAGAGTAGTTTCAAACTGATCTAAATGAGCGCGGGTGATAGCCTCGACTGCCACGGGTTGTTTTTTAACCAAATGACCAACCACGTCTTACTGCGACCGGATGAACGGTTCCAACAGCACATTGCCCATCATTGGCTTGCTCTGGCTGCTTCAGTTGAGAGCAATGACGCGTAGATTCGTCCTCGAGTGTTTTGAGGATTTTCTTGAAAATACCACGTAGATCACTAACGCCTTTTACACTTCAGTTACTGTTCGTGATTCCATTTCCTCCTATTCTCGGTTTCAACTTTTCTACTTTTTGGCTCGTATCCGTTCTTAGCCCCTCCTGTCCCCTCGCTCACATAGGAAATCCTAGCGACCTTTCTCATCGATGTTTCATTCTTTTAGATCAGGGTTGTTGAGAATTGCATTGAGTTGCTTTGTTGTCCCCGCTGGTGCGCAAGCCTGGTTACAGCGGGGGTCAGTGTAGGGGGGGTTCCTACATTGACTACCGCTTTCGCTTCGATAAAACTCCTTCCCTAGGATTGGAAAAAGACATTACCAGAAATTTCTGGCAGACATTTCTAGCAGACATGCCAATTCCAGGTTTGAACTCACCAAAAATGAACGTCTCAGAAATACACTTTTTATCCCCTTCAGTATCAAATAAATACATTTTCTTCTATGCTAGTGTCAATTCGGTCAACATAATTGCTTCAGTCGTGGTAGCTCGATCGACGGCGAGGCTTCATTTGCTTTTCTGTTCATTATTAACATTTTGTTTAAAATGTAGGCTCTTTTTTCCGCCAGTCTTTTTATCATCTGACCCCAAAAGAAAGAAATCAAATATATCTGTCGAGAACTGAATTAGTTCATCATTGGCATTACAACACGCCACTCGTTTACAGTAAGCGGAAAGCATCTAGAGAGGCTTGCTAGCAAATTTCAAGCCATCCTTAATAGTTGCAAAGTACTTTTCACCGTAGCACTCTTTTGGCAATGAACTAAACACTTTGTGTCAGAAAATTTCTTCGATTGAACATTCCCAGTGAATGCAATTACCGGTCTTAGTCTCCGGGTGCTTGTTGTTGAAGTATAACATATTTCAATACCACTTCAGGTCAAATTACTACATAATACGTCCATGTTGTAGATGCTTTGCCCTGCGTAATCATCCACAGAAATGAAGTTAATTAACGAACACTGGATAACTGGTCATAAATAGTCCTCTTTGCTCAGAAGCTCCTAATAAATCACGACTGACTATGGATACAGTTTAGTTGTAAACAAATGAACCCCATAGTTGTGTTCTTTTTATAACTTTGTTAATAGCTCGATCTTGTTCACAAGCAGAGTAATGCTTCTGCGGTATGTTGTGAGATGACGGGCAACTCGGCTGGTCTGTGCGAGGGCTATTCACGCTTGCTTCTATATTTACTAAGCACAGGAGGCCAGGTTATGCCACAACAGTCCGGTTTTAAATGTGTGGTTTCTTGTTGTTACCCTGTCTTTCATGCAACTTGAACTGTGTTCTGATAATTTAGATTTAATGTTGCAGCTGCGTTATGTCTTGTTATTGGTCCCTTGCAAAACGGCCTAGTTTGAGGAGGCATGCCAGAGCTGCCAGTCACTGAATTAACGTACAACGAGCAAAACAAATTATTTATGTGTTAAATATTTCCATTACGCTCACTTAATAATTATCCAAGATATGCAGGGGGCCTAAAAAATTGATGATACTTCAATACAACGTCGAAGAACCCAAAAAAAAATCGGTTTGCCTGTTTATGGATGGTAATAGTGATATCATGGACGACACTCAAGGACGTGGCCAGTTTTCTCAAACGCTCATGCTGCTCATAGTTTAAAGATGTAGAGATCGGTTATGAATTACCCACATTCATGGTGTGGAAGTCACCCTCACCAATATTGTGTTCAAGCGAGAAGTAAGTGTTCATCAACTCAAAGGATTCATCACTTACATTGTGCTCGAACGACTTCAACATAAGGGCAGCATTCTGGGGCCGGGCCTCTTCCTCATCAATGTGAACAAGATGGATGCTGGGGTTCAGAGTACGGTATCGGATTGGGTTAGTGACACGAGGCTCTGTCGTTCAGCAAGGAGGGGGCGGGACAGATGCATGATCCAAGAAGACTTCGATATATTCAACATTTGGTCAGAAGCGTTACCGATGCCATTTACTGTTGCAAAATTTACCGTAATCCACATGGGGTGTCACAATGACAACTTCAACTAAACAATGGCAGGAAATGACCTTGTTGCTAATTTTGATTATTTTGATACGGGCCACGCAGGGAAAATAAAAGTATGAGATGGAAAACTGAAATCTTGGCTTCAATTCTCTTAACACCCCCTATTAATCAAAGGACAAAGTGTTCTTGCTCAACCCATCTCGCATCCGTCCTCACATCGCGTATGCAGGCGATTCTGGTGTCCACAATGAGGGAGGACATTGCTAAAATGTATCACATTCTGGATCGGGCCACTGAGCTTACACCGCAGTTACAAGGATAAGCTCACAGGGCTCACTACCCTAGAGCAAAGAAGGCTGAGGGGTCAGCTTATTGGAACTGTTATTGAAAAGTCCTCTCTGGCTTTTCGACAGTGACTACAACATTCGTGCCCGAAATAACGCTGCGTAATTTGTGAAAAAAACGTCTTGCGCCAACCACTTTTTCTGATCGCAATGTCGCAAATTTGAAAAAAAATTCCAGCCGTGGTTCTTGGAGCTGGTTCCGTGAATGCGTTCACAAGTACATTCAAGATTCACAGTGAAACATGAGACTGCCGATTGGGCAGGGCCCGGCTTTACCCAGTGTCAAACAGATTATTATTTTTAATTGATATTCTTATTATTGTTATTATTGTTATAATTTTTAATACTAATATAGCGGTAGAATTCTTTTAATTACGATGCTTATGAACGTAATTATTATGATTATATATTTTTCTTATTTTGTTTTATACCAGCAGATCCTGTTCCTGAGCTATGACCGGTGGCTCAGGGAGAATTAACAAGTTTCGCTCCTAGAGGGCAGATCCGTACCGGGATTCGGGGTTTCGGGGAGCAGAACGGAATAAAAGTTCAGTTTACCTTCAAGCTGTCGTCATGTCCAACCTAGAACTTACCAACTTCTGAGATAATGGGCCCCACTCATGTTGGAATGGTTATTATCGACTACATGGTTCTCTCCGTTCTGAGGTAATGGGCCCCACTCCTGTAGGAATGGTTATTGTCGACTACATGGTACTCTCCGTTCTGAGGTAATGGGCCCCACTCCTGATGGAATGGTTATTGTCGACTACATGGTACTCTCCGTTCTGAGGTAATGGGCCTCACTCCTGTTGGAATGGTTATTGTCGACTGCATGGTACTCTCCGTACTGAGGTAATGGGCCCCACTCCTGTTGGAATGGTTATTGTCGACTACATGGTACTCTCCGTTCTGAGGTAATGGGCCCCACTCCTGTTGGAATGGTTATTGTCGACTACATGGTACTCTCCGTTTAATGTCGTTATTGAAATCTGAACAATATGTGGCTTTCTTTCTTCTAAAGGTTGCGTTATTTAATCTCAAAAAACTCAGGAGGTGTCAGAAGAACTCATTTCGAAGATGGTCCCTTCCACTTCTCACATTGAAACTGCACCTAGTCATGGTGCTCTTTTATTCGATCAAGACTCCCGAGCTTCCAAAGGCAGATCTTTTCTAAGGAGAGGTACCGCCTACTTCCCCCCTCGGAGCTGCCGTAGACTCGTCAGGGAAACACAACTGAAATGAAGATTTATTCTTCTAAATCTGTTGGGTGAGCACCTCTGCCAAGGAAACTTGGCATGGCGATGCTTTCAAAATCTCATAACTCATGTGCTCTCTTCGATCAAGACTCAGTATTTAGTAGGAGGGTCTTATCCCAACCTGTGAGTCAAGCCGGCTCCAATGCGGTGATTGAGTTACCTCCTGGTTGCAGTGCCACAGATTCACTTCGAAAGTATTTGTAATGATACATTACAATACAACAATCTGGAAGAAAGATCGCGTTGGAATTGTATCTCAAATGGGCCAGTCTAAAAAGGCGTGGAGACTAACCCTTTTCTAATCGATATATTTTGCCTTCATGCCAAACTTCACAATTTTGATTCATTTACATTTGAATAGTGACACTAGAATATTATTCTTACTTAAAAATTAATGTATATTAATTAATATTAATCAACTAATCAAGTCTCAGAATAAAGAATACCCACACCTATATTAGATTTATTATAACAATGAATAACGAAATAACAGGTCGAATTATTGATTGCATCGAAACAATTGTGGACACGTAAGATGGTTCAGGTTTCCATTGCATCATCCCAATACTAATTTATCCGTAGATTTTCCACAAGAATTTCTGACAAGCCTTGGCAAGGCTTGACAGTCTGACGCCAGATATACACTAGGCGTCATATTGCGCGCTCGCTCCCGCTTGGTCTGAATTAGCCCCCTCTTGGTCGGACGTAATTCTTTTTACTCTGGGCTTCTTGCATAATGATTCGCCAACAGAACGTTGATTAAATACTTATGGATTTGATTTATTTATAATTTTATATAATCAATTCATAAATCGATTATTGTTAGTCGTAGATGCGCCAGACTTAAGTATTTTTGTTTCTTCGGGATCGTTTATCTGTCTGCCCAGAACGTAATTTTTTTCAAAAATATTTATCTAGACTGTTACCTTATCACTTCTTAGATTCAGTGTCTATCACAAGTATCTGCCTTGTGACAACAGAGCTTACAAGGCAGCATTACATGGCGAAAGAGAACATATGGGAAAGGACGAACATCTCATGTGTTTTTATGACAGGTTGCCCAATGTGTCAGAAAAGACCACGGTGAATCCCTTCGTGACCTGTCATTTGAACAGCTGCTGCCTCCGTACAAACAACAAGCGAGCAGTATTGCTGGTCTTGTATTCTTATATGATCTTTAAACTAACCTAAAGTAAACACGTTCTTATCTTTGTTCAAAAAAATTGTATTGATTAAAGATTCAAGGGATTTCTTTTGCGTTCTAAATCAACAAGGGGAAAATAAATTGTGCATAATTATTTTGCTAGCTTTGCTCAGACATATTACTATAACAAAATACATGATAGGTTGTGTAACTTATTGCATTGATGAGAAGAGATAGAATACACTAGGTTGACCCTTAGCTGGATATTGCCGTCGGAAGTATGCATGCTCGACAGATACTCGGTAAACTGACGCAACCATGAAGCACCACAGAACCAGAACACAAAACCTAACCCCTAAATGGAATCAAGGGGTGTAGGACTCACTGTAGTGTTTGCCGTGAGGTATCTTCTGAGTCAAATAACTAGTTAGCATCAAACAGGTAATCAATAAACTGCCAGCAATGACCGATCCAATGATACACTTTCCGAGCGGGAGATTCGAGGACGTTTGGAACTAGTTGGTTCAAATGACGTCAAAATAAAAGACAAAAGCATTACGGAGTACATATGTATATGTATAAGGATGAAGTAGAAGCTCTCATTGCTTCTGGCAGTAAGTTTGTGCATCCCTCGACGCCTCCTTCTCACCTGGCAATACTATTCCTGACACCTTATCCTACTTACCTGCACCGTCATTACCCAATGGTGGAATTTTGTCTCAAAGGCATTAGGCAAAGATATTAAACTGACCCCAAAAGTGGTAGTGCATGCACAAGCTTTGATTTGCTTTGGGTGTATCGCATTATTACTCCCATTTTGATCGTGTAGAGAACAAAATAAATGTGCGTTGAGTTCCCAAAAATTTGCTGCCCTTATTTATATTTTTTTTTGTGTAGGAGGACGGCAAAAGGACTCCTATGCATCGATGTTTATTCAATGACCAAACCATGTGTACAGTTTCTCAGCTCTACGGCACAAACGGGAACAAGTGTAACACTCGACGTAATCAATTTGGAATTCAATGAACTTGAATGGATAATGGTGCGTTGACAGTCGCTCAGTTGCGTTCATCATCAACGTTCCTTTGCTGTGTTTACTCGGCTCAGTGGCGGCGTACGTTTCATCTTATGGTTGTGTTTTCATCATCATGGTCACTGCACTATAGCTGCCGCTATTCTTCCATCGCCCAGTGACAGTGATTTCTTCAACAAGTGACAGTGCTTCTTTCATCCAATTGCTGTTGAAAGTTGAGCACGGTGCAGCCGGACAAATATTAGAACTGTACGTGTTATGATTCTGCCATGGGGAGCGGGCGGTGGGCACCTAAGCGACGAAGGCGAATCCCAGATGCAGGATTAATGTTTGTTAACATTGACCTCCATCACGTCAATTGGGAAGTTTTTTTTCACAAAACATATTGTGTTATTTCAATGTCGATATTGTGTAAATTATTTTCCCCTGTCTAAAATCGACCCAATTTGCAGGCATGACAAATATATGTTGAGCCTGCCGAGCATAGAAGGACGAATGATTGCAGAGGTGCCTGGGAGACACGTCATTTAATAAACGCGGCAAAAACTGAATCTATCTTGTCAGGGCTAAGGATACTGCTACTATTCGCAGCGGTAGTCAACAATCCCATGCAATCTTTCTCCAACAATCTTATGCATTATTTCTCCCCATAACTGCACTCGCTGATAGGAAGAGTCTCCCATTCGCTTCTTCCCCCGGCTAGCTATCGGGGGCCTCCTGGTGCAACACAATGGCGGACAATGTGTTCCAGGAATTATATTTATGCCGTAAAAGTCGTGATTTTTCAGCCTGCTAGCGATGAATGACGAGACAAGGGTTAGGGATTTAGGGAGGAAATATCGTGACCTTAATAAATCTTTTTAAAGATTGGATGCATTATTTTAGACTTTTCCTCTTCATACCGATCACGATTCCTCGTCTTGTGCTTGAGTCGCAAACTTTTCTGTATATATCGCATCAGAAAGTGGTTTCGTAGCCAAACACTGTTGTGTATTAGCCGTATGCTACAGAAACGGCAACGATACGGCAGATATAAAGTGCCTATGCGAATCAATAAGTTCTTGCAATACGGTTGCTTTCATCAGGTTTGCTGTTTGTTTTAGTCATTTGTCATCTCGAGTGTACCTTGTGTGCCATTAAAGGACATCGTGCTGCTCAAAAAAGGTACCATTGATCTTCTACTTATTTTGTGTGCTCTTCATTTATTTAGTAGCACATCGCGGGTCCAAACTTCCTTTTGTCACTGAGTACTCACCACTTGCCGTTTCCGCAGTCAATTGCCATGTCTGCCCAGTGTCACAGTACCCATGCCTTCCTGTGGTGTGCGTGTCTGTTTGCCATTTCGCTTGCACCTTGTTATAATATATTACGAGTTTTTAGATTTTTTCCACCCCTAACTATGTTGGTGTCATATTGCTGTTTCTTTACCCTATCACACTGACAAAATCCACACCATGAACGTCACGCGCTGACAGTTGCCCTGTTTGATGATGCGACCCTAGGACGAGCCCACCGTAGTGCAATCAACCCATGCTACATTGTAACTACCAGCATACAGTAGATTGTTGCAAGACGTACTACTTCCTTGAAAACAGCTGTTCCCAAAAGTTGAATGGACAAAGACAATGTAGAAAATCTGTGTGTTAGAGGATCTCATAGCTGTCTTAACATGAATACTGACTGGACGAGTATCGGTTGCAGCATTGATGAATGCTACCGCACCAGTTGTTGTAGGAAGGAGACCAGCTAGTCCTGGCCGTTGCTTTAGTAAAATAATCTGATCCTAAATAATATTATTGAGAACCTAGGTCTGTAATTAAGACACGACTGGTGCCTTACCGCTTATATACTCGGGGAAAGGAAATGTATCTACAACAGAAATAATTCATTGATTTTGAGCGTCTGGGAAAGTCAAATTATTTTGCCTTATTACTTTTAGTTATGAAATTGATATTTTTAAATTTGATCGAGTTGCAATCTGACAGTATTGCTTATTATAATGTTCAATTTGAGTGAAAATTATTTTAGTACTGCTTTAACAGTATTTTTTAGACCTTTTTCTTATTTAACATGCAACAAATACGTTCAACGTAAGTTTGGCTGAATCGCGGATCTTTATTGCGGGATGGGAAAACAAAGTAAAACTTCGTTTCATATTGTCACTTTCAGTCGGAGTTCCGCGTCAGAAGTCCTTTAAGTTCAAACTAGAGTTCTTCTCTTTTTATGCTCTTTCAAACGCTCCCCTGCTGGACATTCACATTAGCTGAGTGGACCGTAATGTTCAACGAACTATTTGAATAACAACTGTTGTCATATGTAAACAGCTTTAAGAAATATTGACGATACCAAACAGTTTTTTGAAGGTAATCTATATCACGACACCATCCCTTGACATAACAGGAAGAGTGCACTGACGAGTGTAACGAGCTGTAGGACATTGAGTATAGAAGCAAATGGAGGGTTGTATGAGGAGGATAGTAGTCATATTTGTGGTCAACGGGCTGAGACGCGAAGAGCCAGAGCGGAAGATGGAAGAATGTTGAAGGTTTTTAAGATTAAATGTTTGAGAAGCATGCCCGGAGTGACGCTGGAGGATAGGATCAATGAATACATTGTTCGAATTAGAACGATGATTGTGAGGAAGTTGGAGGACAGAGAAGATACACGAGTTCTGAAGTGGTTCGGGCACACGGTGTTGATGGACGATTGGTGAACTGAGTGATGACAGCGGAGGTGATTGGGTGTAGGTCTAAAAAAAGGACGGAGTTTGGTTTGATGGATGTCGTGAAATGGGATTTAAGGATAAGAGACATAAGAGACATCAGTTTATAGGTAGCTAGTGAGCGTGTATTAGATTGGCATGATTGGAGAAGGAATTTAGATGTTGTGGCCCTGATGCGCACTCCGGCCCTTGATGTCGCGTTGAGAAACAGGATGAACGTAGGTGGTAAGGGGTCCTGTATGGTAAGGGGTCCTGTATGGTAAGGGGTCCTGTATGGTAAGGGGTGCTGTATGGTAAGGGGTCCTGTATGGTAAGGGGTCCTGTATGGTAAAGGGTCCTGTATGGTAAGGGGTGCTGCATGGTAAGTGGTCCTGTATGGTAAGTGGTCCTGTATGGTAAGGGGTCCTGTATGGTTAGGGGTCCTGCATTGTAAGGGGTCCTGTATGGTAAGGGGTGTTGTATGGTAAGGGGTGCTGTATGGTAAGGGGTCCTGTATGGTAAGGGGTCCTGCATGGTAAGGGGTCCTGTCAACACCTTTTTTCCCTAACGGGCTTTGTTCTAATATGAATGTGAGTGCATGCGAGGAGTGTTAAGTGCGGCGTGCAGTTGGTCACCAATCTTGGTTATGTTCGGCTCTATTCAGGATCTATTCAGGAGCAATATCGTACCAACAATATTCTATTTTCTTAACCTAAATACCTTCCTAACTGATGTCCTTCCCGTCCCCCGGAGAGACTTGGCTAATAAATCGGCCTGACAAATATAGCGACGTTCTTGCCTCCCCTGAGGCTTTATCGGGATAACCTACGTCTGGAGACTAAAGTGCGCTCGGCATAGAGGTAAGTTTCATTATGCCCAGCTGGAATGAGGAATCAGGTGGCGTTATTACTCTCTGAATATTATTTATTGAAAGGTTACCAAAATATGCTCAGAAGAACGGATGTATGTAGTGGCCTAAAAGTTATAAGTAGACACAGGAACGATTACAAAATTCTCATGCCTAGTTTGTTTTACGCAAGTGTCCGAGTCATAGGGCAGACGGGGGTAATAATGATGGATTGAACGGTGGTGAATTTGGTGAGTTTCATAAATAACTTCTGAGCAACTCTTCCAGCATCATTGACTGACTGCGACGGATTCGTTTCTATTACATTCTCTGAGTATTAAAGGTTAGTCTGAATAATAAATATTGTTTTAATTTCTTGTAAACGACTGAGACACTCTTTCAGCCTAAGCATGGCTATTTGACAACGTCTTTTTTACCTGCCCGGCGCTCGGTGTGGTCTAACCTTTTTACCTGCCAGGCTCTCGGTGTGGTCTAACCTTTTTTACCTGCCCGGCGCTCGGTGTGGTCTAACCTTTTTACCTGCCCGGCGCTCGGTGTGGTCTATCCTTTTTTATCTGCCCGGCTCTCGGTGTGGTCTAACCTTTTTTACCTGCCCGGTGCTCGGTGTGGTCTAACCTTTTTACCTGCCCGGCTCTCGGTGTGGTCTAACCTTTTTTACCTGCCCGGCGCTCGGTGTGGTCTAACCTTTTTTACCTGCCCGGCGCTCGGTGTTGTTATTACGAGGATTACTCCTTCCTTCTTACCCAGGGTATCTTATATTTTCTGCTATCTGCAGAGGCCCTTGACGCACATGTTATCAAGTGCAAAATCTAAGATGAACATCTTCAAAGATGACCAGTTCTGACCTAAGTTGGGATTTAATGAATTTCTAGGAATACTATCTTTGAAAGCCCGTCGCCGTAGGACAGAAACTTATCACACTACACCTCTTTCATGTATTCCGTCCTTTGGGAAATTCGAATCCATCAACCACGAGTCGACCGCGTCGACCAGTGCTTCTCTCTGCCTATTAGTTCAGTAAGACCGGCCGCTACACAGACCTTAGCAGTTGCATACGAAGGGAGAATTAGTCAACCTCTCACTACAGCAACCGTCATTATCTGTTATTGCTTCATTTGGCGACAACGAGATCCTTGACCAATGTCTGACTATTATTTTGATGGAAGATCACAAGTCTGATGAGGAATGGAGTCAGCAAACACTGGCCACCGTTACGGCAAATGGTCTTGAATTAAATACCGAGGAACGGG
>SDVV010024318.1:0-12606 GCA_016164225.1 Gammarus roeselii
TGTCTATCCACACATTCCCGTAAAGCTTGAATCTTTCTCACTGCGCAAGAAACACGGTAGGTCTATCAACCCTAGTTTAAGTTACTCGGTGGGAAACCTGTTTTGTTTATTTTCCAACGCCCTTGAAAAAGTTTCCTTTATCAAAGAGCATATTGGCCACAAATTTAGGTTACTTGCCTGGGGACCGTCGTCAAGTGTATCCCACTTCTGCCTGTCCTTCAAAATTAGGCAAGTCAGCAATTTGGTGCCGGGTATTCGATAACGAAGAGGGCCACGTTTCACTCTCATAGCCCATGATAGCTCTTTGGTTGAAACGAATTTAGGGCGGAGCCATTGATTCCATGTAACGGCTGAATTTACTTGTATGCCAATGAGGCATAAGCAGCCAAGGGCAAATGCCCCTCAGAGGTTACCAAACTGTAAAGCTGTCCTCACATTGGAGAGTTCATGTCTCACACATCAGCCTGGGCACGCCTCCCTTTTCGGGGAGATGTTCAGTCATCCGGGTTAGTTCGGAAGTCGGGAATCAGATAACAATCCACCAGCAAGACGGGAGGGTGGGAAGACTTAACTTGCCCCCTACATAAATCAACTTTGTTCTCCTACCTTCCATTTTTATAGCATCACAATCATTATTCATGCTCGTTTGAGATGTACCCTGTTCGGGGGGGGGGGGGGGGATCTTGTTACTATTTTCAATTCAATAATTTAAAATAATAACTTGTCATCATTTCAACCTTACACCATCTGTAAGTAATATAACGACAAATAAACAATACATAATTCGTTACAGTATTCCGTGGATAGAAGAACGTCACGGGTTATTGCACAATTGGGAATATTTTATCCTCTTCTATTCAAATAATGGCAGAATCAATATTAAAAGCCCATTTTAAATATTCACGTAAATCTGTTGCCCGGGAGGATAAATAATATAAATTTAAATTTTAAAACATCACTTGTTTATATACCAAGGCTACAACAATAAATGTAGTACATTGAAAATTTTCGGCTATCACAACCTCGATGTGTAGCAACAAAGGTTTACACGCCGGTGCGTTGCAACGCTGTTAGGGTTGTAGAGATCAAAATACACATCATGACACAAGTATGCATAGGAACTAGCTAGAAGAAACGAACAATGCTGAGTCGACAAAGAAATCAGATCTTCTCAACTTAACGTAATCGATTGCTGAAGATTTCCCAAGTGTTGAGTTCATACCAACGCAAAACACAACTGTAAGAGCATGAAAACAAATGCATACGTTTCGAGGCAGACACACGTCCTCAAACTATGCATTTTATTGATTCAACAAATATACCTTGGCCAGTTTTTTTTCGATAATTTTTTTTTCTTCAATTTCTTAGGAAAGTTTGTTTCAGGAACTCATAATTTGGGAGTAAAATGAGGACTTGAAAGTTATCTTGTGAGCACCGGCCATATCGCGTTGAAGTTTATTTCACAACGAGTGGAATGACAGTGTATTTCATGAATTTCGCATTTCTTAGTTATTAAGAAACATTTCACACAAAATAAAAAGTATATGTGGAATTTGCGCATCGCTGTAGCTCCAAAAATTCAGACAGTAAGTAATTTAATGCTGCAATCAAATTATGGGTTTGGACTGAGCACATGAAAAACGCTGTCCGGGACCGCTAGTGTTTGGTCGGGCCTCCGTTGCCTGACCCAACCCGAACAACCCCCTGACCCACCACGAACAACCCCCTGACCCCCCTTCGAACAACCCCTCTACATAAATGTCTACAGAGGTATGTATACGCCAGGGAATAACTCTATTGCATACTGATTGAATGTGGTACCTGGATGATCATCTGTTCTCAACTTGAATTCTAAAAAAATGCTCTGTCGACTATTGGAATAGTTATGAATCGTGTGAACAAGTGTTTTAAAATGTTTTGCATTAATTCGAGAACGAAAGGAAGCATGTTTTATAATCATTTTGGGATGTTGGAAATTTGGTCATGGGGTCACTAGAAACGATTCAAATATCCTAGTGCAAAATCTCTAGGAATTGGGAGGCCATTTTATTCAAGTCAATGAAAAAACTATCTGTGACTATCGATCTAAATAAGATAATATTTGTGTGGAAACTTCTAACGTCATTTAAAATTATAACAACTTTAAACTTCTTTTGTATTTGATTTGATTGATTCTTAACCCTATGCATATAATCAGCCATTTTCTTCATAACTTGATTTTAGTAATTCTTTTAAACACGCTCAAGTTATTGTTGTGAACAGAACATATTTTAAGTGAGTTATTACCTTGTTTACCAGGACGAAAGTTTGTCTTCTTGTGATCCAATGGAGAAAACTAAACTTCCCGACAAAGAAAAGTACCCCTTTCGCCTGCAAACTTTCCCTTGTTAAGGACTTCAATCGAAGTTGGACTTTGGACGGTTCTGCCAGAAATCAGACGACGAGAAAACTTCGTAGCGCTGAGGCTGCAGCCGCCCTCATATTTGGTGTCTCCAAACAATACCATTTTTTCAGCTGGTCACACAAGGATTCCTTTACATGGGAACGCTCCTTTCGATATGAGCGTCGTCAAATTAGATACAGGAACGGTGACTACCTCTGCGAGGTGGAGATCAATGACTTGAGTAATTGATCAACGCGCTTCCCCCACCAATTCAAACCGTTATGCAGCAGAACACTGTTTGCATCGCATGGTTTCCAGTTCATGTCTTCACAATTTATCATTTCTTTTTTCACTTTATTAACAGGCAGTTTTTCAGGTGGCCACTTGATAGAAATTTGAAATGTAAACTGACAACATCTCCACTTGATTCTTAGTTTTGCCTCCATCGGAATGATTAGAGGACGAAGAACGCATGTGATTTGTTCATTGATAATCTGATTATTAGACATGGCTGGATGAAAACAAAATAAAATTCCTATATACGAAATAATTAATTTTTTCAACTAATCCAAAGTATACATTAAATCAATTCAGCCCCAATCCGTATCAGATGCAACAAGAAGCCACTCAGTAACCACCACAGTCGTCCAGCTCCTGATTTCTGCACAAACAAGTAATAACTCAAGACCTGAGGGCATGTCCGCGGTAAATAATGGCAAATTGTTTGGCATTAGCCTAATGAATATTGAAATGATTTGTTTGATAAATCATTGGTGATATTCAGTAGGACCTCTTCCCATTCCCATATAAGAAAAAATGTTTCATATCAAGTTAAAGCTTGTTTCGTGACCTAATACATTCAAATAATGTATCTGCATTCTAGATGAAGTGTTTTTCAATGTTCGTCACAAATAGCTAGGAAAACCTTTATCATTAAAAAGTACATTTAGGTGAGATGACCCTATAAACTTACAAGTCTCATTTATTGATAATATATATGTATAGAGTATATCCTACACGGAGTGTCATGTTGAATTACCAAGAGTAACACTAATATTATGAGCGTATTACTAGCATATTGTTTAATTCAAATGACTTCTCAAGTGTCTGTTCAATCCATTAGGTGTTGAAGCACAATCTAATAATTCGCAATCAAATAATTCTAAATTTAACTGCCCAATGGTTCACGAATGTTCTAGTTATCCTCGGTCAAAAACGAGCAAATTAATCACATATAGCCCATTTCTATATCACATGAAGCCCATTTCAATATCACATGTAGCCCATTTCTATACCACATGAAGCCCATTTCAATATCACACGAAACCCATTTCTATATCACATGAAGCCCATTTCTATATCACATGAAGCCCATTTCTATATCACATGAAGCCCATTTCAATATCACCTGAAGCCCATTTCTAATCTGCAATTACAATCACATGAATTAGGGAGAGTCAACAACAGCAAGCCTAGCGAGTGGGAAACTTCACGAATCTCACCAATCATATTGCTATGACGAATACGAAATTTCGTAATCTGTTTTGTCGGGTCATATATATCAACACTAATCATCAGAGCCTGATGAATCTGCTGATTACTTCATACAAGCATAGTTCATCAGCTTCACAATTAATGAGTAGCAATAATAAAAACACTTCAAACAGAATACGGGAGCATTCAATTTGAGAAGCTTGTATGGTGTCGATAGGAAGAAGGAGGGGCGGCCAAACAATATTAATATGCAATTACAGTACATATTCGCACCTCTCAGGACGAAGGGGACTAGGAACATATTCGCACCTCTCAGGACGAAGGGGACGAGGAACATATTCGCACCTCTCAGGACGAAGGGGACTAGGAACATATTCGCACCTCTCAGGACGAAGGGGACGAGGAACATATTCGCACCTCTCAGGACGAAGGGGACGAGGAACATATTCGCACCTCTCAGGACGAAGGGTCGCACCTCTCAGGACGAAGGGGACGAGGAACATATTCGCACCTCTCAGGACGAAAGGGACGAGGAAGGGTTTACGAGGATGAAGAAAGCATTCAACCTTGCCTCGCTCGGCTGCATTGCGATGACAATTCTTATTCTTAAATACAACCAAGTTATTACATCCAAAGTTCAGTCAGTACAGATACTAGGCCATTATAAGATACAGATACTAAGCCATTATAAGATACAGATACTAGGTACAGATACTAGGCCATTATAAGATACACATACTAGGTACAGATACTAGGCCATTATAAGATACAGATACTAGGCCATTATAAGATACAGATACTAGGCCATTATAAGATACATATACTAGGTACAGATATTAGGCCATTATAAGATACACATACTAGGTAAAGATACTAGGCCATTATAAGATACACATACTAGGAACAGATAATAGGCCATTATAAGATACAGATACTAGGTACAGATACTGGGCCATAATAAGATATAGATACTAGGTACAGATACTAAGCCATTATAAGGTACAGATACTAGGTACAGATACTGGGCCATTATAAGATATAAATACTAGGTACAGATACTGGGCCATTATAGGATACAGATACTAGGTACAGATACTAGACCATAAATGATACAGATACTAGGTACAGATACTAGGTCATTATTAGATACAAATGGTGAGGTACGCAGGTGTTGCTAAAATGACATATAAAGGCAGGTTTTCATTCTATATGAATTTCTTGAAAAAAAAATTGATTTGGGGCCTACAAAATAGATGTTTCACTTCACTAATTTCTGGCTTACCAGATTAAACCCTCTAAACGTTAAAGTTGTTCACAATCCAACCTACACTTCGATTTCAGTAACCTTTCCTTGGTTTCATTAATTTGCGATACCAGTCCTAGTGACACAACAAAGAAGCCGTAATAAAATGGTCGCTTCATAGAAAAGTAACGAAAAGCAATGCAAGATACGTATTTCAATATTAGTCTTGATACATAAAAGTACTCCAAAAAGATGGATCTTACAAATCAGACTGGCATCACACGCCAATAGAAGAACTTAGTTTAGTGTCGAATGCTTGGGAACTTATCACTTCAATTGAATAATAACATAGCATCATCCTTCAAATATCAATTAAATTGCACTTGTATCGCAGCAGTCAAGTGACTTTTGGAGAAGGGAAGGTGCAAGTTGAATCCAATTTGCTCAAGTTCATCCCAAAACAAATGTTCACTTGTTAATGGGTTAATGGGTAACATGAGATGCATATTCTAGTGGTTGAATAATCCGACGTTTAGCGCAAGCCTGACGGTTATGTGATATTCTATTTTTCCAATTTACGTTGCCCACTTTCTAACCAGCCTCCTGTGTTACAGAGTGAATTTATTCGCCTAAAAACGGTTGTACGAATCACACTTGAACGGGTAACTGTGAACGATATCAAAACGGGGTCATGAACAAAGCCTCGCCGCAGTCGGTTGACAACAATAAGTTAGACCGTTCATACGCGCCGCAGTCGGTGAACCACAGTATGTTAGACGCTTCACACTCGCCGCAGTCGGTAGACAACAATAAGTTAGACGCTTCATAATCGCCGCAGTCGGTAGACAACGATAAGTTAGACGCTTCATAATCGCCGCAGTCGGTAGACAACGATAGAATTATTTTAATCATCGCGTCTTTAGTAACCGGCTATGCCTGATCAACGTTGAATCACGGTCTGTGGGTAAAGCCCGTCAATCTTTCAACACAAGTAGTTGTTTTAAAAATATCTTTACCCCAATCGGAGTGAATACCGATTGTATTAATCCCCTAAGCGCCTAAAGAGAGTCGTTCATGAAAGCTTGTTTAGGTCACTCAATGGGTTATGCTTTTTGCCCGGACCAGGTGCAGCAGAGCAGCTACTGCGACCAGGTGCAGCAGAGCAGCTACTGCGACCAGGTACAGCAGAGCAGCTGCATAGAACAAGTGCAGCAGAGCAGCTACAGAGACCAAGTGCAGCAGAGCAGCTACAGAGACCAGGTGCAGCAGAGCAGCTTCTGTGACCAGGTGCAGCAGAGCAGCTGCAGAGACCAAGTGCAGCAGAGCAGCTACAGAGACCAGGTGCAGCAGAGCAGCTACAGAGACCAGGTGCAGCAGAGCAGCTACTGCGACCAGGTGCAGCAGAGCAGCTGCAGAGATCAAGTGCAGTAGAGCAGCTACAGAGACCAGGAGCAGCAGAGCAGCTACAGAGACCAGGTGCCGCAGAGCAGCTACTGCGACCAGGTTCAGCAGAGCAGCTGCAGAGACCAGGTGCAGCAGAGCAGCTACTGCGACCAGGTGTAGCAGAGCAGCTGCAGAGACCAAGTGCAGCAGAGCAGCTACAGAGACCAGGTGCAGCAGAGCAGCTACTGCGACCAGGTGCAGCAGAGTAGCTATTGCGACCAGGTACAGCAGAGCAACTAAAGAGACCAGGTGCAGCAGAGCAGCTACAGAGACCAGGTGCCGCATAGCAGCTACACAGACCATGCGCAGCAGAGCAGCTACAGAGACCAGGCGCCGCATAGCAGCTACAGAGACCAGGTGCAGCAGAGTAGCTACAGAGACCAGGTGCCGCATATCAGCGACAGAGACCAGGTGCAGCAGAGCAGCTACAGAGACCGATATGGCATTTCCATTTAGGTCATCATTTCCTCTAAAATGGTGCTGGCTGATATTGATCTCCAATGATGGAAACACTCAGAGACCGACCCAGGAATGGGAATGGGAATATTAAATATTGGCAACTTGACGATCCCTGACTGCCATGTCAAGCTATTGCTTATATGAGCACTTTGACTGCCAAGTGAGTGCCCTGACATGGTATGCGGCAATACAGATCCTGTAATGACTGCATGTCATGGCATATGCTATGACTTTCCTTCCTCCAGCACTCTCCAAATTACGTCTTCGTCTGTATGTGTGCCGTCAAATACGCCGTGTCTTTTCCACTATTCAGGAACTGGAACCCAGGGATTGCAGGATCCTTAGTGGGCCGAGAGGTCCTCCGAAGATGAATGGAACTGTCTGGCTTCAGGCAGAAAAAAATCACCAACGGTTCTTTGGCCGCTCAAGGATGAAAATCTCAGAGAGTTTAGGACAGCAATTAATTGAAAGAGTCCGTCAACAATGAGTGGGGAAGGGAGAGTTTAGGCTCTGGTTTGGTGGAATGGATGGTAGAGGTGAAGCCAGCGAATGAAGCGTGGGGGGGTGGTCTGACGAGAGAAGGTGGCGATGCATAGTAGAGCTGGAGGAAAAAATTATGGTTTAATCAACACAGTTATGGCGTGATAAGGGCAATATAACTTTGTATAAGGGAGATGGCAGGGTAGTTAACAAGGGGAAAGTAAAAAAGAGAGGATGGGTGGAGGCAGCAGCAAAATAGAGGAAAAATGGTGAGAGGTTCGGTAATAGTGGAGAGAAGGCGTTCTATAGGCAATATAAAGCAATGGTTTGAGAAAGGTAAAAAAAAAATTGTATGTATTACGTAGAAGTAGATGTTGAGGGAATATGATCGATAATATGGTGTATTTGTGAATGTAATAATAATAAACAAGAATTTGAGGAAATGTGAGCAAAGTAGGTGTGTATACTCATGAATGAAATTGAATGAAATTAAAGGAAGTATGAGTAGAGTAGTTATATACACACAGGTATGAAATTGAAGATAAATGAATTAAATTAGTGGATTAGAGATGTACACACATGAATAAAATTAAGGGGAAATTAAAAGGGAAAATAGTTGAGAAGCTATTCACACAAAGTCTGAAATAGAAGGAAATTATGTAAATATCAGTAGAGTAGCAATGTACACATAAGAATTAAATTGCGGTGATATAAGGGAATATGAGAACTGTAGCTAATACTATGCACACGTAGGTATGAATTGGAGGAAGTTTAAGGTACAGTTGAGTCGAATAACTATGTACATGGTAGTATGACACTTAATGAAAGTAACGGATATAGGATTTTTGTGGTCATGCTCGCACGAGTGTAAGAGTTCCTCCTGATTTAAATCACTTTATTCGTGCATTTCATTGTCCGCCCATGATAATACCAGGAGTATATTAAACAACATTTCTTACCCAGCGTTGGGATTTAATTTCAAACAGTTTGCTTTTTAGTTTACATGTGCTATTCTAAGCCTTAGCGTGTGGCCAAGAAAGA
Source organism: Gammarus roeselii (assembly GCA_016164225.1). Classification (NCBI taxonomy): domain Eukaryota; kingdom Metazoa; phylum Arthropoda; class Malacostraca; order Amphipoda; family Gammaridae; genus Gammarus; species Gammarus roeselii. Next base: position 8,544 of record SDVV010024318.1, read on the forward strand.
AGATAAGAACTTTCAGATCCAAGTGAAACATTTTGAAACAATGTTACGTATTTTCGTAGAGAAACACTTCTAGAAATACACCCTCTCGTGGATGAAAAAAACTCCTTTCTTCAAAAGGATGGAGGGCATACATTACCCCAAGCACCGGTTCGATCCACTCATTCCACAAAACACGGTTATGAGTGCTTGCCCCAGTCCCTGGTAACTAGAGGATGCACAGAGCAGCCTGTATGTGCATTGTTTCACAACCCTTCTCAACTCCATCGAGATTGTTAATGACAATATATTTTGGAAAGGATTATACAAGGTATTTTCTTAGCCAAGAGTTGATTATCTCAGCTCCAATGAGGAGTGGTCGGTTCTAGGAAGCCAAGAGATGATTGTCTCAGCTCCAATGAGGAGTGGTCGGTTCTAGGAAGCCATGAGTTGATTGTCTCAGCTCCAATAAGAATTGATCGGTTTTGGGAAGCCAAGAATTGATTGTCTCAGCTCCAATGAGGAGTGGTCGGTTCTAGAAAGCCAAAAGTTGATTGTCTCAGCTCCAATGAGGAGTGGTCGGTTCTAGGAAGCCAAAAGTTGATTGTCTCAGCTCCAATGAGGAGTGGTCGGTTCTAGGAAGCCAAGAGTTGCTTGCCTCAGCTCCGATGAGGAGTGGTCAGTTCTAGGAAGCCAAGAGTTGATTTCTCAGCTGCAGTGAGGAGTGGTCGGTTCTAGGAAGCCAAGAGTTGATTGTCTTAGCTCAATTGAGGAGTGGTCGGTTCTAGGAAGCCAAGAGTTGATTGTCTCAGCTCCAGTGAGGAGTGGTCGGTTCTAGGAAGCCAAGAGTTGATTGTCTCAGCTCCAATGAGGAGTGGTCGGTTCTATTAAGCCAAGAGTTGATTGTCTGGGCTCAATGAGGAGTGGTCGGTTCTAGGAAGCATAGAGTTGATTGTCTCAGCTCAAGTGAGGAGTGGTTGGTTCTAGGAATAAAGTCGTTTTATTTGAACTGATCTTGGACTGATCTTGGGACACCAGGTAATGCTACCGAAAGCGTCGTCATTAACTCAGGAATCAGGAATTAGTGTTGAACGTTGAAATTAAACAAGAACATTGATAAATAAATGAATCTCTGTTCAGTTGGAAATGTGATTTAGAGCTCACACAGGAGCTCAAAATTGAAACTAACATCTAAGCTTACATTAGCCGACATAAGTTTGTATTAGCCCATTACATTAATGAAGAGTTACGACCTAATTCGCGTGATAACTGATGCAGTCTCTTCCACCCTAGCAGGATGTCCTGCACAGCTCTCTTCCACTCTAGCAGGATGTCCTTCACAGCTCTCTTCCCGCCTAGCAGGATGTCCACAGCTCTCTTCCACCCAAGCAGGATGTCCTGCACAGCTCTCTTCCACTCTAGCAGGTGTCCTTCACAGCTCTCTTCTACTCTAGCAGGATGTCCTGCACAGCTCTCTTCCACTCTAGCAAGATTTCCTTCACAGCTCTCTTCCACCCTAGCAGGATGTCCTGCACAGCTCACTTCCACCCAAGCAGGATGTCCTGCACAGCTCTCTTCCACACTAGCAGGATATCCTGCACAGCTCTCTTCCACCCTAGCAGAATGTACTGCACAGCTCTCTTCCACCCTAGCAGAATGTCCTGCACGGTTCTCTTCCACCCTAGCAGGATGTCCTGTACAGCTCTCTTCTTCCCTAGCAGGATGTCCTGAACAGCTCTCTTCTACTCTAGCAGGATGTCCTGCGTATTTATTTGTTGTGCGCGTAAACACATTGCCTGACTAACCCATACAGCTAACATCCATGTTAAGCAATTCAGCTTCAAACAAAGGCCTATTGTAGTAGGCAGGATAACGAGGACCGAACCTGCCTCTTTGTTGTCCGTTACAACAGACGAATGGACAGAAGCGGGACAGATACAGATACAGACACTAGGCCACATCCCCAAGAAAGGGGGGTGGCCGACGGCAAGGCGCACCTCACACCCTCATACGCTCACACTCACACGACTTAGCCCTTTTGTGCTAAAGGGCCCGGCCGGTACCCCCTCAACAAACACTCTGGGTCACGAGTGCAGTCCGAGGATCCGTCGTCAGCAGCAGAGCCCGACAGTTTTCACTGGTTTACCCCCGCCGCGTCATAATGGCCGCCCCCCCTTCCGACTCACGACCATCCCGACAGCAGGATGCCAAGGGCGGGAAAGCACATCAGAGCAGCGTCAAAATCAACCAATCACAACCATTCTCCACTCACGCCTGTTCATTGCGCTCTCTCGTCCCCTCCACATTCATGTCTCTCCTTCCCAACACCTGCTTCACACCATCCATCCACCCAAACTTCGGTCTACCTCTAGGCCTGCGACCACTCGCCTCCGCATTCATCACCCTTTTCACCAATCTCCCTTCATCCATCCGTTCCATGTGCCCGAACCATAATCTCAGCACACGCGAATCCACTCTGTCCTCCAACTTCTTCACCATCCTTGTTCTGATTCGAACCACGTTGTTGGTGATACGGTCTCTCAGCGTTACTCCAGCCATGCTCCTCAAACATTTCATATAAAAAACATTCAACCTTCTTCTCTCCTCTGCTCTCACCCCCCCATTTTCAGCTCCGTAGAGCACAGTTGGGACAACAACACCCTCATACAGCCCTCTCTTTGCCTCCATCCCCAACGCCCTACAGCTCATTACACTCTTTAGTGCACAATACTTTACATCCCTCCTTCACTCGCGCCTTCACTTCAGTTTACACTAATACAGTTATCTCCACATGGGAGCCCAGATACTTATAACACTGAACTTCCTCCAAGAGCTCTCCATTTAGGGTGACACTAACTTTGCTCGCATCGACAGTCCTCGAGCATCTCATTACTCTACTCTTACCCACGTTCACTCGAAGCTTCCTCTTCTCACACACTCTACCAAACGCAGACACTACCCTACATAGCTTCTCGTCTGAATCCGCAACCAGGGCCGTATCATCAGCAAATAGCAACTGGCTCAACTGCCAACTCCGCCCATTCGCTTCCAACAGTTCCAAGCCACGACCCAGCACACTCGCGTTTACCTCCCTGACCACTCCATCCATATAGAGGTTGAACAGCCAGGGAGATATCACGCAGCCTTGTCTCAGTCCCACTTTCACTGTGAACCAGTCACTCACCTCGCTTCCCACTCTGACACATGCTCGGCTGTCAGCATAGAAACTTTGCAGCGCTTTCAACAAGTGTCCGCCCACTCCATACAAACGCAACACCCTCCACAGCGCTTCCTTGTCAATCCTGTCGTATGCCTTCTCCAGATCCATGAAGGCCCAGAAGGCCCATATATAGAAGCGGGACACTCGCCCGAATTGGAATTTGAATTTGTTCATTTACTCAAGACCCGTAACGAATAGAAGGATTTGCACGGAAGCTTCATTTTGAATAATTCGATTCTACTTGATTTTCATCATTCATCGATCATGAATGAGCTGTTCGTGCACAACGCTTCACAAACGGAATTACTGTTGGTGGCGGGTGATCAAATGACTGCTATTCAAGCATGACAAACATGCACATATTAAACGACTCCCTCAATTTCAAGCATCTGCTTGGCATCCATCCTATCGTAACGCCCTTTAGGAGGTAACATGACAGCAGCATTGATGACGGCGTATTTGTACTTGGATGATATATAAAGGTACAGTCATATCTTCATATCTGTGACAAAGTGCATGACTGCGGCCACCTAATGGCACTGAACAGACCAATATGGCCTGACCATCTAATGACACTGGCCAGACCACTTAATATTGTATTTGCCTGATCATGTAATGGTTCTGGCCTGATCAAACTGGCCTGACCTTCTAATAGTACTAGCCTGACCAACTAATGGTACTGGCCAGACCAATCTGGGATGGCCACCTGTTCATTCTACCAATTACTTGATATGGTTGATCGGTTACTATGTACATCGTTGTTCTGTCACTGTTTTCTCTTTACTCTGCTGTTGAGTTGCTGAACACAGTACATCTTACTTCGTACTCTGCTCCGTAGTCTGCTTTGTACGCTGTTGCTATATACTT
>SDVV010024319.1:0-12606 GCA_016164225.1 Gammarus roeselii
TGTGTTCAAACAAAGTATTTATATACTATATTAACATATATTTATATAAGCTATCTGTCCGTCCGTCCTTATGAGTCACCCGTTAGCCGTAAGACATCCGTAAGCCTCTTCTGACTGTTATCTGACTCACCATAAGATGAGGTCCCCAAAAGTAATTAACTTGACACAAAAGTGATTAATAATTACAATTTCCGAGTCACAGCAGCAAAGTCAGACACCCAAAGTAATTAGATACATGTTACCTATTACATTGTCTAAATCGCTCAGGGCGTTCTCGCTGAGATACTATTTACTTATATCATAGTGAGGTTTTATAATTTGTTTCAGATTGAATGGGAGCCGTAGCATTATTATACATGAACTCAGTGTTGGTTAACCGGCAGACAATTTCGGTGTGGCTTATATTTTATAATAAGTTCTCAGACCTGTACAGGATTATTTCTATTATTTACAAGGTCGGTGACATACATACACCTTCCATATTGGTGTAGGATTCACCATCTGATATGATACACCGTATATCGTACCTAATCAATGTTGCCTAAACCATAATTGAAAAATTTAGCAGAAATCTTCCATAAGTGTAATAAAGTCGGGTTGGTGGAAAATATTTTTTTCCTATGAATAAAAGAAAATCTTGAGCATATGATAGAATTTCTTTCGGATATAGATCGAACGTACATTGAAATGGACAAGATTCGAATAATTAAAGTACGCAAAGAAGAAGAGCATATATGGAATCGCGGGGATCTACATTTATGAGTTCACGGGGACGGAACAGGTATGCTGGATGCTGGATTATATGATTATATGCTGGATTATATGATTGAATTTGAGAGAAAACTGATACATAGTGATGATGGGAATAATTGTCAGTACGCACCATGCTGATGCAGATCAAAAAACGAGGTATATGTTATTAATGATGCCAGCAAGGCCTGTAAATAATACCAATAAATACTGATATAACTATGTAAATCCTAAAACAATTGTTTATATTATCGTATAGCCTAAAGGTTAAGCGATGAAATTGCAAACATCGTGTCAGTCGGAGGTAGCATCGAGTTGTCGAACACGGTAGAATAATATGTTTCAAGGCGTGAAATGATGCCATAAACCAATCACGAGGTAAATGATATAGATGTGTTACAAATTGGAAGGATATAAATCAAAGTCCGATCAGATCATAATCAGTCAAGATTGTCATTCTGTTGTGGAAGGATGGGGTATAGCTTGAGTCGTCGTTTGTTTGAAAGTAATGGGGTGATGAAGGGTCTGTATACTTTGCAAAAAGTAAATAAAATTCAATAAACATAAATCCACAAGTAATGTACGGCGACATCTGAAACCAATTCATTGTCAGCAATAGGAAAATAATAGGAAAAGAGGCAAATCAACCGTGCAAGTCGTCAAAGGATGTAGTACTAGTAGGTGTCGAAGCAAAAAATGAGAAAAACATAGCGTGAGACCTTCTGTTCGTTTGTATGATGATGGTAACAAATATGAATCACTTGTAACATTCAATCCCTCTAAGATTGAAAATCTGTTCTCGAGATTGACCACGAAGTAGAAATAATTGGGTGCAAGTTTTATAAAGAACCGTGTACATATGTATATATCAATGACGGAAAACCGTACATGAGGTTAGGTTAAGTACCATACATAAGGTTAGGTTTTCGATGGGCGTGAATAACATATGCAAGTGATTTACAACTAAATCAAATCAAAAATCAAGAATAATTTGAACAAAAGCTATAACATTCAAACAAGGATGAAATTATAAATGAAAACAGATAAAATTTGCTAGATCAAATTTGAAGTGCGTATCAAAACTGCAAAGGATAGATCAATATGCAGAGTCAAGTGGAGATAATTGTTATGGATTGCATGTATCAATGACTGAATGCCGTTCATATGTTGGACTAGGTTTTTGATGATTTACTCTATCAAAATTGGATGTGTGTATCAAACTGCAAAGGATTGATCAAAATGTAGAGACATGTGCAGATATTTGTTATGCATTAATCCTAAAACCCTGAAGAAAATAATATGTAAGCATGAAAAGTCAAAGGATTGATCAAAATGTAGAGACATGTGGAAATATTTGTTATGCAATAATATTAAAACAATGAAAAAAATCCTAGGTAAGCAGGAAAAGTCGATTAAAAAATACGTCATTTCTTGGATATAATAGGTTAGGTTTGGTCAGGAGGATTAGTTCTTTTAACACCACATACCGTGAAGCTGATCCAGTCGATGAATAAGTATCATACGTAAGCAGGATATCTGGAAAGATAACACATAATTCTTGTTTAAGTTGGTTAGGATAGGTTAGGTTGTCTAAATATTCATCTGGAAATCATATGCAAGCATGAAAAAGACAATCGAAAGTACATAATTTCTTGGATACAATAGGCTAGGTTAGGTTAGGATGAATAGTTCTTTTTAACATAACATACCGCGAAGCTGATCCACATTAAATATCTTGTAACAGAAGCAAGGGATGTTGTTCTTTAGGTTTGGTAAGGTTAGGTTGCCTAGGTATTAATGCATCTGGCAGTATATGGTAACCCTTTTGCACAAAAATGTGTGTGAATGCCTACATGGTATCGACACAGAGAGGCCAATGACTCTGTATATATGCATTGTGTCGACACATGTGCCGCCACAGTGAGGCTAACGACCGAAAGCCCTCCGTTAACTGAATGAGTACAAATCTAAGTCCAATTTTTTTATATACCTTTTGACATGCATATATACAGGGTCGTTATCCTAACTGTTGCGACACATGTGCCGCCACAGTGAGAAAAACGACTCTGTACATATGCATTGTGTCGACACACGTGCCGCAACAGTTAGGAAAATGACCCTGTATATATACATGTCACAAGGTATTTATAAAAATTGGACTTAGATTTGTACTCATTCAGAGGACTTTCGGTGTAGAAGGATGTCGCCCAGTTTGATTTTAACAGAAAAGAAAACACGGGGATATGTGTTATTTGCAGAGTAGAGATAAAACTATGCAAATCAAGCTCCACATTAGGGTTTTGGCGTCATCTCAAAGGACACCATTACATTGAATATGATAATTTTTAAAATAAAACGATGGAATGAGAGCTCTAAGGATGCAACGGGACTATTGATAGAACATTATAAATTGGACCTGGGTATCAAAAATGAAGAGATAGACAGAACTCAACAGGGTGCGAGCAGTAAAGAAAGTGCTTCACATCTAACAATAGAGCGCAGAGTGAATGAAAAATGGATAAAAATGGCTAAATCGATTTGGCGGGAGGAGACCCAAACCTTACCCGAAATGGAAACCACTGTAAGTGTGAGTAGTGATATCAAGAAAACCTCATGTGAAAAAAACAGTTGAAGTTAAAGGAAACCGTTTTACCAAATAGGATAATGAAATGGTAACATGTATAAGAAGTGTAAAATAATCCAAAAACATTAAATTTATATCTGATTTTGTTACAAAATTGTTGAAAATGAATCATGAGGAGAAGGAATCGTGTCTCAAACGTTTGAGTGTTATGAGAATTAGGTATATTTCGAATATCTGCGGGAATATATCGAATGGAAATGTTGGCATTAGCAAGAAAAAAACTGAAACGGTTCGATGCCATAAACATGCCACTATAATAAAATAACTTGCGTCGATAAGAAGCTTGCTGAAGACTATAAACAAAGTTTTGATGACAAGGTTAGGTTTGGAAAGGTATCAGTTTATCTAAAATGTGTACAAAGGGCATTAGTCTATAACCCAATTGATCAGAGAAAAAAAACACCCAGATGATAATACCTACGCCAATATGATGAGGTGACAGATCCAGGTGGGAAATATTGCTCAACATCGATAAAGAATCCGCGGAGTGACACTGATACCGCGGCTCAAGATAAGACCAGAGAGGGAGGTCGAAGTCATTACTTATGTTTCGTACAGTTGCTCGTGTCGATTTTCGGAGTGAATAGTTATGGTCTCGTATAAATGATAAGCCCATGTAATCCCCTAATATATAAAAACCTGTCATGAATCTATTATCAATAAAACATATATCTTATAAATCTTTGTTTGCAATATCCAAAATATAACTCGAGCGACTAGCATTGAATGCATATATGCAGCATGACATGCAACGAGGTTGCAATACTGTATGGGTCGCATTGAAATGCGATAGATATTAGTCCAGTTTAAAGGTATGGCCGATATTGAGGCGAAAAATGCGGTAACCGTCTCTGCCTGAATACATCGTCTTCTCCAACTAACACCCAAACCCCCTTTGTACGATGAAGAAATTGCAGTTATGCAATATGACTTGCATTGAAATGCATTACAACGCCTCCTGCCTTGCATCAAAAAATGCAATAGATATTAAGCAAATTGGAATTGACCAGAGCTCCCTAAGGTATCTTAGATATATATCTCATCAGGTCCAAACAGAACCTATAGCAAAAGTTTACAGCTTCGTTTACGACACACGCTATTAAAAACTGCCTCAGTAATTTTGAAAACATACGTTACTATCTCGACACATGCATAACTTTTACCTATAACTATCCGGACATCTCCCAAAAACCATGGAAATGTAATCCTACCGTCACTAAAAGAGGAAGCGATGTGACTTGGATGCTAAAAACTAATGTAAACGTGGATTTAACATGTAATAGGTGTAAGTTGGGTGAGACCTTCTTATGGCGTATGTATTCACGTGAATGACAAAAAATTCGTCAACCTGAAGATGTTATAACCTGTATATGTTCATAGAATGTAAATATTCCTATGAAACCGTGTAATAAAACTTGAACATGTGTGATTGTCAACAGAAACATGTATTGAAAATGCGTGTGTTAGAGCTGGAACCGTCCCTAAATATTTAAAAACGATGAAAATTATCCTGTGTATCCATGTATCTATATCATTATTAAATAAATCTTGTTTCATTGTCCACAGATATATGGATTGCAAATATGTGAAACGTACTGCGCCTACTAATCTGATCTTAACGATGTGATCGATCGCCAACTACCTATAGATATTATATACATATGAAATAAATGACTGGAAAACATAGAACATTGCCTAAATTCAATATCAAGCATCCAACCAAATTCCGAATGAGTCAATTATACCCAAACTAGATAGGAACACAAACATAAATGTACATTAAAAAATATATAGAAGTATAATCCAGATATAAAATATGTAACAAAACATTCACTAAAATATAGCGATCATGCTACGGAAATAACTGATAAGACAAAGAACTAGATGGGAGCAAACTTACCTAACTTTTCAGGAGCGCATCCGACTTTTTGACTAGAGGATTCCTACACCTCACCCCACCAAAAATTTATTGTAACACTAGTTCTCCCAGAACCGATTCAATATATATAACGAGCATGAGTTAGTGACTAAGCGTACCTCTATACAACTATCTAAAGAAGAAAAAACATATATAAATACAATACAAATCATAATACAATAAAATGGAAAAAATTCAGAGCATAAACCTTGCCAATGTATATCCGAACGTTGTCCGTCCGTCCGTCAGAATGAGTCACCCGTGAGCCAAGTGATTGAAGGTACACTCAAATGTACACTCCAATGCATGCTCTTCCTAGTGATTAAAGGCACACCATACTTTATGACCGAATGAATCAACGCTATTTCTAACGAACGCGGCAAAGCAATTAAAGGTATACGCTACTGCATACCTCGAGAGGTGACATTGATGGATAAAAAGGTCCTCGAGTGCCACTTGCGTTTAGACTAGAGGAGACGCTTAAAGGGAATGGATTTAATCAAACAATATCGATCGTGCTATAAAATACCACGTACATACTACGGGACTCACTAATAAAGAGAAAAATGCCAAACCTAGGTATGACAACGATTGAGCAACGATATCGTACGGTAACAACATCGAATACATAACAAAATGTATGGGCAATAAACATTGAAATATATATAGAATCGTAATATAAGCTTCTATTCAAATGTTTCCTACACCAACAAACCATGGTAATATGTATTAGGCCACCATTGCTTGCATAACTGCATCGATTACGTATATCATAAATAAATCAGGTTTGAACAGTAAAAGTTACTATTCAAATGAGTCGTACATAACAAAATGTGCGAGCAATAAAAATTATTGAAATACCAGGCCTGTGAAACTAGACAATACGATATACAAGTCTCCTATTAATATGCCCTATCTTAATCCTTCACATTTGCGTTATGGATACCCCCTAACTCCGGTCAACCCCTACCCCACCGCTAATTATGCCCTATCGTATTCCTTCACATTCGCGTTTTGGACGTCCCTATGCGCCTGACCCTCTCTCTCTACCCACCGCTAATTATGCCCTATCTTATTCCTTCACTTGCGTTTAGCCATACTATATCCAGGAGCGCATCCAACTTTTTGCCGAGGGGGGTCCTCCACCGCAACCCCAAAAATTTGTTCTTAGCTATCCTTTTATCTACTATTCACATAATCAGAAATTAATCCGAACTTATGAAGTTTGAAATATATTGACTTAGTTTGGATAGATTTTAATAATCCGGAAGTTAGCCACTGCCTTTGAATTCTTTCCGTAAATAGATACTTAGTTTTCAGAGGGGAAAAATGAACAATACAAGGAATTAAATCTAGCAATGAACCATACTGATTTAACATTTGCATCAAGTACATCTGATGAACCCCAGCATTCGTTGCAAATTTTCTATATGAACAAGTTTATATATACGTCAGAATGATCACGGAAGGAAATTTTAATTCTAGGAGCTGACTAGTGGCAAACTGAACAAGGAGAAAGGTCGGATAATGGTCAATGAAGTCCACGGCAAAATGCCACTTCTATTTTTACTGGGGCATTATTGTTCAAATATGGTCCAATACTGATGGTAAAGGCCCGTCTGCTGGAGAAGAAAGGTGAGTTGGATTGGTAATTGTAGGGATGAAGTAAAGTGCGCGTAATGAGTTGATAAACATATCGACTGAAAGGGAATTTTGATTAATTATATTCATGTTAAAATCCACACACAGAAATATTCCACAATTTGCAATGCAATCATAATGTAGCGATTCCTCCAACACAGCTAAAAAAATATCAATAAAGTCAGAATGAGGTCGATAAACGCCAAATACGTAAACAATTTCCTTACAAAGTTTTACTCATACTACCAAGGTCTCGATTGTATCGTCACACCTTGATAAACAGTCCACCACCTCTACATCCAGTTCACTACTAGAGAACACAGACACACCCCCGCCTCTACTCAACTCTCTTACGCTGTGGTATGACTTGTTTCCCTCTCTATTACAAAAAAAAATTTGGAGGAATGATCCAACCAAGTCTCAGTTGGGACAACTATGTCAGGCCTGCAATTAATGCTTTCCAGGAGATAAGTGAGTGTTTCGTCATAAGCATTAAAACTGCGAACCTTCTGACTATAAATATACAAACCAGACATACCAAGAGGAGATAAATGTTCATTGAGGTCATGAATAGTAAAATAATTTGACTGGGTCGACTGATCAAATGAATTAAAAATATTAATTAAGTAATTTATATCGAAACCAATTAATCGTAATGAATTATCGGTTTCATGTCGCATATCAATAAATCAGTATTGAATTGTAAAAAGATCATAACTTGTATCGGAACAAAGACAATCATATAAGCACGATGCAATTCTAACAAAGGCAGTGCCCTTAGGTCTCTTTTAGTAGACAATGAACAGCTAATGAGGCCATACATCAATGAGAGTAGAAACTTCGGTGTTCAACATATTAGAGCAAAAGTCCACAAGCCGCTGGTGAGTATTTATGGTCATCCTTGAGTTACGAGGGAGAGGAGCATCAGGGGTTGCAGCGTAGCGGCCACCTGATAGCCTTTTTTACCCACGGCGTTTATGGGCTGGCTTTGAACCTCTTAAGAGACCGGCCAGAATGTCTGACTCGGGGTCAGGAAGGCGTGAACCTACAACATCCAGCTCCAAATGGACGACTGTTAAGAGGAGAGCACGAGACGCTACCCACTCTTCCACCGGGCTGGTGGCCGAGTGGGTCAATAACCGAAAAAAACTCGACTTTCCCTAAGTGAAATTTAACTTCGCGTATCATTTTTCCACGTAATATGTCTGGACAGAGCTTCTTAATGGACAATATGAATTTAATTTCCGATCAGTTCAAACATCGAGCGGAAAATGATCATTCAAGATTTTTTCTAATCTTCAACCTTAAACGAATTATCTCTCGCTATTGTACGTAAATAGTGAACTGAACCATTGAAGTAAATACAGTGAATAAGATTTATTGAACCACTAAAATCGGTAACATTCCTTGCATTACATACGTTTAGTTCCAATGATATGGTGTAGTAAAATTCTCGCCAGCGAGACTAATACTACTGCTATCATGTACTGCTATCATCAACTTTCCCATTTTGAATCCGTTTTTGGTAAAGGAAATGCAGTTGGAAAGGTTCTTCCAAGCGATAAACGACAGGAATGTTTCCTCAACTACTTTAACGATTAGGATTGTCGATCAACCATCATATATGATAAAATTTGTTAATAACTCACGATGTGTAGTATCTTTCCTCTCCTCCCCTCTCGCCTCTCCGTATGTATATACGTTGCACTTTGAAATTTATGTATTTGAATGAGATAAACTGGTCATATCATCCTTTATTTCTCACAAATGCTAGTTTGGTCTAGTAACAAAATATATTTTACATCCATATATATGCAAAAATGATAAATAGTCAGTAATGTCTGCAAAAAAATCACTATGCAGAGCAAAACGATCTCCATTTTAAAGCTGTCAACATTCCAAGCATCCACGCAATGGATTCATGCTGAATATTTAAACCTAATTTATCTGAGTCTCGCTTGAACCCACCCTCTTTACAGTCTCCGTCGATGTTAAATGTGAAATGCGAAGTCAATTGATAAGATCATGTAATAAAATTCAGCTTCACTCCATATAATTCGTTTACTTCAGTCACAGCTGCAAGCGGTTTACACGAAAGAAAACTATACTGATTTATTAAAAAACATTGCCCAATAAATTAAAAAATAAACATTTATTTCTAATTCATTTCTCTGTATCCACTGCTCATTCATTTTCATACAGAAATTTATAAATTAAATAACGTTGAAATTAGCAGTGGAGAATATTTCAAACGGCATCTGAAAAGGTGTCAGCCGATCTGATCATTTTGCGCATCGAATCCGACGGAAAAAAATATTTTCTATAGTAGTATTATGGAACAAGTTCCTCTACATAATCCAATCACCATGTCTAATATAGCAGATAGACGACAGTTTCAGCCCAAACCAATCTCTCGCTATATTGCTAAGGCACAATTTTAATGAGAACCCTATTTTCAAAGAGGATCATCATGCTGAGTCGTCGACACTGAAACAATGTACTCTAGAAGGTGCGTGTATTATTGGGTTCATTATTCTTCTATCGGTGGCTTCTTTGTTCCTAGAATTTGTGATGATGTCTGCCTTTTCCTCGAGCCAGAAGAATTTTTGGGTATTTGGTATGTCAGCAGAAGTTTAGCAGTAACTTTATACTACAACTTCATTTAATTGGCAATGTGAGTGAAACATTTAACATGGAAGTAGAAAATTCATTGGGATGCATTACCTCAGCGAGAAAATATATCATAGATTAGGAAAGATTCGATTACGTGTCCATCTCCATCGGTTATCTGGCTCAATTTTTCGTGAGCGCTCAGGAGGGTACGAAATAGTGTGTCGTTCATACTCACATAGGGTGTTGGTGTAGGCCACGTCCTACCCATCTTACCCATTTGCGACATAACGGTCGCAAAACCGCTCAGGTTACTTTCCGCAGACCAAGTATACCTAAAACTTAATGAGATTTTGCATTTCCTGGAAAATATTACTTCCAATATCTCCGTAGGCAGCGTTTGACAAATTATAGAGTTTTTTGATACAAATTTACGTGATTGTATCTTGATGTAATTGTACAGTATTTTAATGTGACTTTACACAGTATCTTGATGCAATTGTAAAGTATTTTACTGTAATTATTCAGTGTCTTGATTCAATTCTGCAATTTCTTAATGCAATTATGCAGTATTTTGCATGTAATTTCACAGTATTATAATGAAATTAGAGTATCTCGATGCAATTATACAGTATCTTAATGCAATTATAGTTTCCTAATGCAATGAAACAGTGTCCTGACGCAATTGTACAGAATTTTGTTTCAATTCTACAGTGACTTGATTCTATCATGCAGTGCCTTGATGCAATTGTAGTGTCTTAATACAAATATACTACGTCCTAATTGCAAAAATTTGTATCTTAATGCAATTATACAGAGTTTTGACGAAATACAGTGTCCTAATGCATTTTTAAAGTATTAGATGATATTATACAGTATCTGATTGCAATTATATAGTATTCAATGTAATTATATAGTCATGATGCAATTGTACAGTACTTATGCAACTAAACAGTATCTTGATGCAATTATACAATAACACAACGCAATTATTCAGTATTCAGATGCAATTTCAAATACTTTCAGATGTTTACTTGGATATGGACACCAATTCTCAGAATGAATATCAACATTGCATTTTGCCTGACGCTGTCGCATAAAGAGAGCTCGCATTTTTCGAACGGGTTGCAATAGGGCAGAATAGTGGTGACGTTGCACGTGTTCGATTCTGTACTAACCCGCCTCCCTGTTCCTCCGCCCGCATATTCTATACGAGAGTACATCTTGTCCATATTTGCTTGTGGTAACATTGGAAATTGAAGCATTTTAAAAATTGAAATGAGATATTGAGTAGACGTCTGATAAAGTACCATTGCCCGCTCTAGCGTCGATGATGAGCGAGTGTAGCGAGCAGCACAACACAATAGCCCGTCCGCCCCACGAGGTAGGCTCCTGCCAATGGACTGAGCAAATGTACTGGTAGCAATAAAGAAACTCAAGTATACAGCCGAACAAATTCAGATTAGATTAGATTAGGGGTCTATCTCTACCGGATTTCTGACGCGATAACATTAGATTGTGGAGGTCCATCTGCACCGGAGCTCGGACGCAAGTTTTTGCGAGCTCTCCCACAAGTCCGGTGTCTATGTTGGAATATCGGGTTCACCATTTCCCGACAGTGGGTCTGCTAGATAAAATATTCCGTCACTCTTGCTACACATACCATCTCTTCATTTTTGGTCTCCTCTTTTCTCCCCCTGGTCACTCCTTTCCAGAATATCTTTTTTGTTATCCTTACATTTATGACACAACCATTTGCCCCACATGGCATCAGCGTCACTCTTGGCTCTCCTCAACACCAGATTCACCTCTTTTCTCTTCAGCTGTGCCAGGCTATCACTGTCCTCGCTTCCAACCACTCCTGAAAGGCTCCACTCTTCGGCACCGCCGACAGTTTGACCTCTTCGTTAAAGCACTGGGAGCACTTCCGTCTGCACCCATCCCACACGGAGCAGCCACACAATTTTTTTTTACCTCGCAGTAACGCATCACTGAACGTTTCTCACTCTTCCTCCACTGTCACAGGTCCTTCTCCCTCAACGACTGCTGGAATTCCTCAGCTCTGCGTTCCACATTCAGTTCACTCACCTTTTCAACGTATCATGCTCCTCACACTCTGTTGTTGCTCATTCATCTCTGTTTCATTCTTAATCTTTTATCCCTCAGTAGACGGCTAGACATTCTTCAATACTCCTCTCTCAACACCCACACATCTAACAGCCTCCCCACCACTCTCCCCGTAATCTGGACGAATTCATCCGCGATTTCTACGCCACTGCACCATGGTCCGTTCGTATTCATGTGTACTTGTGGATATCTAGCTTCTTAAACATACTGTTTCCAACCACTAGCTCCTGCTCCATGAACTAACCTTTAAGGTACTCGCCACTGTCATTTCTTCCGGAAGCGTCATGCTTCCCTCCACATTATGTGCTAATACATCTCCGGTTACTCTCGTATTTAGGTCACCGAGTGCAACCACGTTGTGTTGAGCTTCAAACCTCTCAATACGCTCACCGAGGTCAGTCCAGAATTGCACCCTCTCCTCTCGACTCCTCCTACATTAAAATGTTCCCTCTTCAATCTTGACGACACCTACTTCCATCGGTAACGCTTCTAGTCAACCGATCACTCAATATCAACGCCACTTCTTTTCATGCTCCACCTCCCCCCTCGCCCAATTTTCTTCCACTTACCACACCAAAATACCATTCACACGTACATTTGAAATTTCATCTCACTCAGCGCCAACAGATCAAACTTCTTCCTCACAAACATCTCACCACTCTCTCTCCTCTTTGCTTGATTCGATTACAACCACGCATATTCAGCGACCATAGCAATAGGGTGCGCAGAGCCGTGAGTCCCTCCTCCCCCGCGCGTCTTTCGTTTTCTGAGGGAGAAGTTTACAGAGGAAGTGATCTTCGGCCCCCTCGCTCCGCCATCATTACTCTTATTTTAATTTCCTCGATACAGGTATCCCAAATTAGTTGCATCCTACGACACACAGGCGTTACGGTTGAAGAATTCTAATCACCTGCCA
>SDVV010024320.1:0-12606 GCA_016164225.1 Gammarus roeselii
TAACAACTAAAACACCTTAAACACCAATAACAACTACAACACCTAAAACACCTATAACAACTAAAAAACTAGAACGACTAAAATAATTACCACAACTAAAACAACTACAACACCTAAAACAACTATATCGACTAAAACAACTAGAACGACTACAACAATTACAAAAACTGAAACAACTAAAACAACTAAAACATTTTAAACACATAAAACAACTAAAACACCTACAACAACTAAAATGCTAAAACCACTAAAACACCTGAAACAACTGAAACACATCTAACAACTAAAACACCTAAAGCAACTGAAACAACTAAAATAATATAACAACTAAAACACCTTAAACAACTAAACTCCTAAACAACTAAAACAACTAGAACAACAAGTACACCTATAACAACTAAAACAACCAAAACACCTAAACAACTAAAACAACTAAAACAACTAAAACAACTTGAACAACTACAACAACTAAAACAACTAAAACAACTAAACAACAAAAACAACAAACAACTATAACAACTATAACAACTCAAACACCTAAAACAACTATAACACCTTAAACAACTAAAACACATAAACAACTAAAACACTTAGAACGACCATAACACCTTAAACAGATAAAACACCTAAAACAAATAAACACCTATAACAACTAGAACACCTAAAGCAACTTAATCACATAAAACAACTGAAACACATGAAACAACTATAACACATTCAACAACTAAAACGTCAAAAACACCTATAACACAAAAATCACCTAAATAACCTACTACACCTATAACACCTACAACACCTATAACACCTACAACATCTAAAACACCTATAACACCAACAACACCTATAACACCTGAAACACATATAACACCTAACACAACTAAAACACCTAGAACAACTATATCAACTAAAACAACTAAAACACCTACAACAACTAAACACCTAAACAACTAAAACACCTAAAACAACTACAACATCTAAAACAACCAGAACAACTAAACCAAATATAACACCTAAAACAACTAAAACAACTACTACACCTAAACCAACTGAAACCCCTATAACAACTATAACACCTATTACAACTAAAACAACTAAAACAACTAAAAAACCAAAGCAAATACAAAAACTAAAACAACTATAATAACTAAAACAACTAGAACAACTAGAACAACTGAAAAAACTAAAACAACTAAAACAACTGAATTAACTAAAACAACTAAAACACCTTAAACACCTAAAACAACTAAAACACCCAAACAACCAAAACGCCTATTGTAACTAAAACGCCTAATACAACTAGAACACCTATATCAACTATATCACATAGAACAAGTAATACAACTAAAACAATTATAACAACTAAAACACCATAAACACCTATAACACCTGAAACACATATAACACCTAACACAACAAAAACACCTAAAATAAATATATCACCTACAACAACTAGAACACCTACAACAACTAAACACCTAAAACAACTAAACACCTAAAACAACTATAACAACTAAAACAACCAAAACAACTAAAACAACTATAACACCTAAACAAACTGAAACAACTATAACACCTAAAACAACTGAAACCCCTGAAACAACTATAATACCGATAACAACTAAAACAGCTAAAACAACTAAAAAACTAAAACAAATACAAAAACTAAAACAACTATAACAACTAAAACAACTAGAACAACTTGAACAACTGAACAACTAAAACAACTTAAACAACTGAATTAACTTAAACAACTAAAACACCTTAAACACCTAAAACAACTAAAACACCTAAACAACCAAAACATCTATAGTAACTAAAACGCCTAATACAACTAGAACACCGATATCAACTATATCACATCAAACAAGTAATACAACTAAAACAACTATAACAACTAAAACACCTAAAACACCTTAAACACCTAAAACACCTATAACACCTGAAACACCTCTTACACCTTAAACACCTACACCACCTAAAACACCTGAAACACCTATAACACATAAAACAACCGAAACAACTAGAAACACCTAGAACACCTATAAAACCTAGAACACCTAAAACAACTAAAACAACTATAACACCTAAAACAACTAAAATAACTACAACAACTAAACACATAAAACGACTAAAACAACTATAACAACTAAAACAACTAAAACAACTAAAACAACTACAACAACTAAAACAACTAAAACAACTAAAACAACTGAAAAAACTCAAACACCTATATTACCTAGAACACCTAGAACACCTAGAACACCTAAAACACCTATAACAACTATAACACATATGAAAAACTAAACACTTATAACAACTAAAACAACTAAAACAACTAGAACACTTAAACACCTGTAACAACTATAACACCTAGGACAACTATAACACCTAGAACAACTAAAACAACTAAAACAACTACAACACCTATAACAACTTAAACAACTAAAACAACCTAAACAACTGAAAAAAATAAAACAACTAAAACAACTGAAACAACTACAACAACTAAACCAACTAAACCAACTAAAACAACTAAAACAACTAAAACAACTAAATCAACTAAACAACTAAAACATCTAAAAAAACTAGAACAGCTAAAACACCTATAACAACTAAAACACCTAAAACAACCACAACAACTATAACAACTAAAACACCTAGAACAACTAAAACAACTAGAACAACTAAAACAAATAAAACACCTAAAACAACTATACCACCTAAAACAACTGAACCAACTAAAACAACTACAACAATTAAAACAACTAAAACAACTACAAAAACTATAACAACTAAAGCAACTAAAACAACGAGAACAACTGTAACAACTAAAATAACTATACTAACTAAAACAACAATAACAACTATAACAACTAAAACAACTTAAACAACTAAAACAACTAAAACACCTTGAACACCTGAAACAACTAAAACACCTAAAACAACTAAAACGCCTATAGCAACTAAAACACCTATAACAACTATAACACCTATAACAACTAAAACACCATAAAAGAACTAAAACAACTATAACAACTGAAACAACTAGAACAACGTAAACAACTAAAACAGCTAAAACACCTAATAAACAACTAAAACAACCAAGCACCTAGAACAACTAAAACAACTGATTAACCAAAGCAACTAAAAATACTAAAACAACTAAAACAACTAAAACAAAAACAACTAAAACAACGAGAGCAACTAAAACAACCAAAATAACTAAAACAACTAAAACAACTACAACAACTAAAACAACTATAACAACTGAAACGCCTACAACACCCATAACACCTACAACACGTAAAACACCAACAACTAAAACAACTAAAACACTTACAACAACTAGAACAACTAAAACAACTGAAACAACTGAAACAACTACAACAACTAAAACAACTACAACATTTGAAACAACTAAAACAACTATAACACCTTAAAACAACTAAAACAACTAAAACAACTAAAACACCTAAACAACTAAACAACTAAAACAACTATATTACCTAAGAAACAACTAATACACCTAGAAACAACAACAACACCTTGAACAATCACAACACCTAAAACAACTATAACAACTAAACACCTTAAACACCAATAACAACTACAACACCTAAAACACCTATAACAACTAAAAAACTAGAACGACTAAAATAATTACAACAACTAAAACAACTAAAACACCTAAAACAACTATATCGACAAAAACAACTAGAACGACTACAACAATTACAAAAACTGAAACAACTAAAACAACTAAAACAACTGAAACAACTAAAGCAACTAGAACAACTAAAACAACTAAACACTTTAAACACATAAAACAACATAAACACCTACAACAACTAAAATGCCTATAACAACTAAAACACCTGAAACAACTGAAACACATCTTACAACTAAAACACCTATAACAACTGAAACAACTAAAACAATATAACAACTAAAACACCTATAACAACTAAACTCCTAAAACAACTAAAACAACTAAAACAACTAAACAACTAAAACAACAAACAACTATAAACACTATAACAACTAAAACACCTAAAACAACTATAACACCTTAAACAACTAAAACACATAAACAACTAAAACACCTAGAACGACCATAACACCTAAAACAGATAAAACACCTAAAACAACTAAACACCTAGAACAACTATATCACCTAAAACAACTAAAACACCTACAACAACTAAACACTTAAACAACTAAAACACATAAAACACCTAAAACAACTACAACAACTAAACAACCAGAACAACTAAAACAACTATAACACCTAAAACAACTAAAACAACTATAACACCTAAAACAACTGAAACCCCTATAACAACTATAACACCTATAACATCTAAAACAACTAAAACAACTAAAAACCAAAGCAAATACAAAAACTAGAACAACTATAACAACTAAAACAACTAGAACAACTAGAACAACTGAAAAAATTAAAACAACTAAAACAACTTAATTAACTAAAACAACTAAAACACCTTAACACCTAAAACCACTAAAACACCCAAACAACCAAAACGCCTATAGTAACTAAAACGCCTAATACAACTAGAACACCTATATCAACTATAGCACATAAAACAAGTAATACAACTAAAACAATTATAACAACTAAAACACCAAAAACACCTATAACACCTGAAACACATATAACACCTAACACAACTAAAACACCTAAAATAAATATATCACCTAAAACAACTAAAACACCTACAACAACTAAACACCTAAAACAACTAAAACACCTAAAACAACTATAACAACTAAAACAACCAGAACAACTAAAACAACTATAACACCAAAAAAACTGAAACAACTATAACATATAAAACAACTGAAACCCCTGAAACAACTATAATACCGATAACAACTAAAACAACTAAAACAACTAATAAACTAAAACAAATACAAAAACTAAAACAACTATAACAACTAAAACAACTAGAACAACTTGAACAACTGAAACAACTAAAACAACTAAAACAACTTAATTAACTAAAACAACTAAAACACCTTAAACACCTAAAACAACTAAAACACCTAAACAACCGAAAAATCTATAGTAACTAAAACGCCTAATACAACTAGAACACCTATATCAACTATATCACATCAAACAAGTAATACAACTAAAACAACTATAACAACTAAAACACCTAAAACAACTAGAACACCTGAAACAACTGAAACAACTAAAACAACTAAACACCTATAACAACTATAACAACTAAAGCACCTAAAACAACTAAAACTACTAGAACAACTAAAGCAACTAAAACACCTATAACAACTATAACAACGAAAACAACTAAAGCAACTAGAACAACTAGAACAACTAAAACAACTACAACAACTATGAGAACTAAAACAACTGAAACGCCTAAACACCTATAACACCTAAAACACCTAAAAAAACTATAACACCTGCAACATCTATAACA
The DNA here is from genome assembly GCA_016164225.1 of Gammarus roeselii. NCBI lineage: Eukaryota > Metazoa > Arthropoda > Malacostraca > Amphipoda > Gammaridae > Gammarus > Gammarus roeselii. The sequence continues at coordinate 5,466 of SDVV010024320.1, forward strand.
CCTATAACACCTGAAACACCTAGAACACCTAAAACACCTAAAACACCTACAACACCTGGAACACATATAACACCCAGAACACCTAAAACAACTATAACACCTAAAACAACTCAAGCACCTTTAACAACTACAACACCTAAAACTACTAAATTACCTAAAACAACTGAATCATATGAAACAACTACAACACATACAACAACTAAAACGCATAAAACACCTATAACACATAAAACACCTAAATAACCTACAACACGTAGAACACCTAAAAAATCATCAACACCTATAACACCAAAAACACCTAGAGCACCTGAAACACATATAACACCTAACACAACTATAACACCTACAACAACAATAACACCTAAACCAACTAAAACACCTACAACTACTAAACACCAACAACAACTAAAACACCTAAAACAACTATAATAACTAAAACAACCAGAACAACTAAAAAACTATAATACCTAAAACATCTATAACAACTATAACACCTAAAACAACTAAAACACAACTAAAACAACTATAACAATTAAAACACCTTAAACAACTAGAACACCTGAAACAACTGAAACACCTATAACAAATAAAACACCTACAACAACTACAACACCTAAAACAACTAAAACACTTGAAACAACTATAATACCAGCAACAACTAGAACAACTACAACAACTAAAACACCTATAACAACTAAAACACCAAAAAAACAACTAAAACACACAAACAACTAAAAACCCTACAACACATAAAACACCTAAAACACCTTTAACACCTAAAACACCTATAACACCTGAAACACCTCATACACCTTAAACACCTACACCACCTAAAACACCTGAAACACCTATAACACATAAAACAACAAAACAACAAGAAACACCTAGAACACCTATAAAACCTAAACACCTAAAACAACTAAAACAACTGAAACAACTAAAACAACTAAAACAACTAAAAAAACTGAAAAAACTCAAACACCTATAACACCTAAAACACCTAGAACACATATAACAACTATAACACCTAAGAAAAACTAAACACTGATAACAACTAAAACAACTAAAACAACTAGAACACTTAAACACCTGTAACAACTAAAACACCTAGGACAACTATAACACCTAAAACAACTAAAACAACTACAACACCTATAACAATTTAAACAACTAAAACAACTTAAACAACTGAAAAAATTAAAACAACTAAAACAACTGGAACAACTACAACAACTAAACCAACTAAACCAACTAAAACAAGAAAATAAATTAAAAAACTAAAACATCTAAAAATACTAGAACAGCTACAACACCTATAACAACTAAAACACCTAAAACAACCACAACAACTATAACAACTAAAACACCTAAAACAACTAAAACAACTAGAACAACTAAAACAAATAAAACACCTGAAACAACTATACCACCTAAAACAACTGAACCAACTAAAACGACTACAACAACTAAAACAACTAAAACAACTACAAAAACTAAAACAACTAAAGCAACTAAAACAACGAGAACCACTGTAACAACTAAAATAACTATAATAACTAAAACAACTATAACAACTATAACAACTAAAACAACTTAAACAACTAAAACAACTAGAACACCTTGAACACCTGAAACAACTAAAACACCAAAAACAACTAAAACGCCTATATCAACTAAAACACCTATAACAATTATAACACCTATAACAACTAAAACACCATAAAACAACTAATACACCTTGAACACCTGAAACAACTAAAACACCTAAAACAACTAAAACGCCTATAGCAACTAAAACCCCTATAACAACTATAACACCTATAACAACTAAAACACCATTAAACAACTAAACAACTATAACGACTAAAACAACTAGAACAACGTAAACAACTAAAACAACTAAAACACCTAATAAACAACTTAAACAACCAAAGCACCTAGAACAACTAAAACAACTGAACAACTAAATCAACTAAAAATACTAAAACAACTAAAACAACTAAAACAAAAACAACTCAAACAACGAGAGCAACTAAAACAACCAAAATAACTAAAACAACTAGAACAACTACAACAACTAAAACAACTGAAACGCCTACAGCACCCATAACACCTACAACACATAAAACTCCAACAACTAAAACAACTAAAACACTTACAACAACTAGAACAACTAAAACAACTGAAACAACTGAATCAACTACAACAACTAAAACAACTACAACATTTGAAACAACTAAAACAACTATAACACCTAAAACAACTATAACAAATTAAATAACTAAAACACCTAAACAACTAAACAACTAAACAACTAAAACAACTATATTACCTAAGAAACAACTTATACACCTAAAAACAACTACAACACCTAGAACAACTACAACACCTAAAACAACTATAACAACTAAAACAACTAAAACGACTAAAACAACTACAACAACCAAAACAACTAAAACAACCAAAACAACTGAAACAACTGAAACAATTGAAACAACTAAAACAACTATAACAACTCAACAACTAAAACAACTAGAAAAACTAAACAACTAAAACACCTTAGACACCTGAAACAACTACAACCCCTAGAACACCTAAAACACATCCAACACCAAAAAACACCTATAACACCTAAAACACCTAAACACCTTAAACACCTAAAACACCTATAACACCTAAATTACCTATAACACATAGAACACCTATAACACCTATAACAACTTAAACACCTAAAACAACTAAAACAACTAAACACCTATAACACCCTAAACGACTAAAACAACTATAACACCTAAGAAACAACTGAGACACCTAAAACAACTACAACACCTGAAACAACTATAACAACTAAAACAACTCGAACGACTAAAACAATTACAACAACTAAAACAACTAAAATAACTAAAACAACTATAACAACTAAAACAACTTGAACAACTAAAACAACTAAAACAACTAAAACACTTCAAACACCTGGAACAACTAAAACACCTACAACAACTAAAACGCCTATAACAAGTAAAACTCCTGAATCGACTAAAACACATATAACAACAATAACACATAAACAACTAAAACAACTAAAACAATATAACAACTAAAACACCTAAAACAACTTAACTCCTATAACAACTAAAACAACTAAAACAACTTGAACACCTACAGTATAACAACTAAACAACTAAAACACCTAAACAACTAAAACAACTAAAACAACCAGAACAACTAAAACAACAATAACACCTAAAACAACTCAAACAACTATAACACCAAAACAACTGAAACACCTAAAACAACTATAACACCCAAAGCCAATAAAACACCTACAACAACTAAAAAAACTAAAACAACTAAAACAACTAAAACAACTATAACAACTAAAACGACTAGAGCACCTAAAACAACAAAACAACTAAAACAACTAGAACACCTACAACACCTTCAACACCTTCAACAACTAAAACAACTATAACACCCAAAAAAACAACTGAAACACCTAAAACAACTACAACACCTAATAACAACAATAACAACTATAACAACTAGATCGACTAAAACAATTACAAAAGCTAAAACAACTAAAATAACTAGAACAACATAAGCAACTAAAACAACTAGAACAACTTAAACAACTAAAACAATTTAAACACATAGAACAACTAAAACACCTGAAACAACTAAAACAACAAAAAAACTAAATACCTAAAACAACTAAAACAACTAAAGCACCTAAAACAACTAAAACTACTAAAACAACTAAACAACTAGAAAAACTATAACAACTAAAACAACGACAACAACTAAAACAACTAGAAAAACGATAACAACTAAAACAACTACAACAACTAAAAGAACTAAAACCCCTATAACACCTAGAACACCTAGAACACCTATAACAACCATAACACATAAAACAACTACAACACCTTAAACAACTAAAACCACTAGAACAACTAAAACACCTATAACAACCAAAACGACTATAACAACTAAAACACCTAAAACAACTAAAACAACTTTATTAACTAAAACAACTAAAACACCTGAAATAACATAAACAACTATAACACCTATTACAACTAAAACACCATAAACAACTATAACACCTAAAACAACTGAACCAACTAGAACAACCCCAACAACTAAAACAACTAAAACAACTAAAACAAATATAGTACCTAAAACAACTAAAACAACAAAACAACTAATCAACTAAAACACCTATAACACCTAACAACCAAAACAACTATAACGCCTAATAAACAACTGAAACACCTGAAACAACTATAACACCTAAACAACTAAAAAACTAAAACAACTAATACAACTAAACAACTAAAACAACTGAACACCTAAAACAACTAAAACAACTTTAACAACTTAAACAACTATAACAACTAAAACAACTAGAACAACTAAAACAACCAAAACAACTAGAACATTAAAACACCTATATTAACTATAACACCTAAAACAACTAATAACAATTAAAACAACTAAAACAACTAAAACAACTATAACAACTAAAACAACAGAAAAAAACTCAAACACCTATAACACCTAGAACACCTAGAACACCTATAACAACTATAACACCTAAGAAAAACTAACACTTATAACAACTAAAACAACTAGAACAATTAGATCACTTAAACACCCATAACAACTAAAACACCTAGAACAACTATAACACCTAAAACATCTAAAACAACTAAAACAACTACAACATCTATAACAACTTAAACAACTAAAACAAATTAAACAACTGCAACAATTAAAACAACTAAAACAACAATAACAACTACAACAACTAAACCAACTAAAACAACTAAAACAACTAAAACAACTAAACAACTAAAACAACCATAAAAACTAGAACAGCTATAACACCTATAACAACTAAAACAAATATAACAATCAAAACAACTATAACAACTGAAACACCTAGAACAACTAAAACAACTACAACAAATAAAACACCTAGAACAACATAAACAACTATAACACCTAAAACAACAAAAACACCTACAACAATAACACCTATAACAACTGAACCAACGAAAACAACTACAACAACCAAAACAACTAAATAAACTACAAAAACCATAACATCTAAAACAACTTGAACAACTGTAACAACTAAAATAACTGTAATAACTAAAACAATTATAACAACTAAAACAACTAAAATAAATAAAACAACTAAATAACTAAACAACTGAAACAATTAAAAAAACAAGAACAGCTAAAAACCTATAACAACTAAAACACCTAAAACAACCAAAACAACTATAACAACTAAAACACCTAGAACAACTAAAACAACTACACAACTAAAACAAATAAAACACATAAAACAACTTAAACTACTATAACACCTAAAACAATTAAAACACCTAAAATAACTATAACAACTAAAACAACTACAACAACAAAAGCACGTACAAACAACTAAAACAACTAAAACAACTATAACAACTAAAACAACTAAAAAACAACTAAAGCGCCTAAAACAACTAAAACAACTAAAACAACTAAACACCTATAACACCTAAAACAACTAAAACAACTATAACACCTAATAAACAACTGAAACACCCAAAACAACTATAACACCTATAACAACTAAAAAAACTAAAACAACTACAATAATTATAACAACTATAACAACTATAACACCTAAAACAACTAGAACACCTGAAACAACTAAAACAACTAAAACAACTAAAACATCTAAACACCTAAAACAACTAAAACCACTAAAGCACCTAAAACAACTAAAACTACTAAAACAACTAAAGCAAATAAAACAACTATAACAACTAAACCAACGAAAACAACTAAAACAACTATACCACCGAAATAACTAAAACAACTACAACAACTAAACAACTAAAACAACTACAAAAACTAAAATAACTATAACAACTAAAACAACTAGAACAACTGAAACAACTAGAACAACTAAAAACTAAAACAACTATAACAACCTTAAACAACTAAAACAACTTAACAACTAAAACACCTAAAAAACCTATAACACCTACAACACCTATAACACCTATAACACCTGAAACACCTATAACACCTTGAACACCTAAAACAACTAAAACACCTACAACAACTCAAACACCTAGAACAACTAAAACACCTAGAACACCTAGAACAACACTTAAAACAACTAAATCACATGAAACAACTAGAGCACATTCAACAAGTAAAACACCTACAACAACTAAACACCTTAAACAACTAAAACACCTAAACCAATTATAACAACTAAACAATCAGGAAAACTAGAACATCTAAAACACATAAATCAACTAAAACAACTATAACACCTAAAACAACTAAAACAACTAGAACAACTATAACACCGAAATAACTAAAACAACTACAACAACTAAACAACTAAAACAACTACAAAAACTAAAACAACTATAACAACTAAAACAACTAGAACAACTGAAACAACTAGAACAACTAAAACAACTAAAACAACTAAAACAACTATAACAACTTAAACAACTAAAGCAACTAAACAACTAAAACACCTTAAACACTTAAAACAACTAAAAAACGTGGAACAACTAAAACGGCTATAGCAACTAGAACACCTAAACAACTAAAACAACTACAACAACTAAACAACTAGAACTACTACAAAAACTAAAACAACTAAAACAACTGAAACAACTAGAACAACTGAAACAACTAGAACAACCAAAACAACTAAAACAACTATAACACCTATATCAACTAGAAACACCTGAAACAACTAGAACAACTAAAACAACTAGAACACCTATAAATACTCAAACAACTAAAGCACCTAAAACAACTAAAGCAACTAAAACAACTTCAACAGCAAGTATAACAACTAAAACAACTTGAACAACTAGAACAACTAAGACAACTAAATCACCTAAATCAACTAAAACAAATAAAACAACTATAAGAACTAAAACACCTTGAACAACTAAAACAACTAAAACAACTATAATCCCCTAAAAAACAACTAAAACACCTAAACAACTACAACACCTAAACAACTATAACAACTAAAACAACTAAAACAACTAAAACAACTAAAACAACCAAACAACTTCAACAACTGAAACAACTTAAAAACAGTTAAAAC
>SDVV010024321.1:0-12605 GCA_016164225.1 Gammarus roeselii
CATGCTTGATCAGAAGATGAGGGATTCAAATCTGGATCTTCAATTAAATTTAATGATATTATACCCACGAAGCACGTTTCGCTATATATTAGCTCCTCATGTGGGAGTAGATATAAATCAAAATCTTCAAAAAGACGAAAGAAATTACACTGGTTATACCCATAAGGAGTATCCACTATACGAATTCTCAAATAAACAATTAAATCGATTCAAATGACGCAGAAATAAACAAGTTCATAATCGACGGCTATTTGAGTACAGTCCTGTCCAAAAGAGATGAACAGCAGAAGTCTAATGCAGTCCGGTTGAGGAAGCGCGCACTCTCCCTGTAGAGAAGGTGAACAACAAAAGACAAACTGCAGAACTTGCATTCCAGCGAAGGCTGACCGCTTGAAGATCAGATGTTTGTAGAGCTCCGTAAAATGAACAGAAGAAGAGAGATGCGTAGCTGGTTTCAACTGATGTCCGGTAGAAGGAGCTCGCACTCTCCTTAAATATAAGATGAACTTCAGAAGGACCTGCTAAACACCAATCTCCAAAGCTGGCTCTCTCGTGAAGCGACGATCAGGACAGGCAGACTACCGTAGATGTTGGGCACTAATAATTTTCAAATTATTATAATTTGGATTGAGTGCGTGAATGTAGTGTGATTGCTGACCACTACAAGGCTACTGAACATATTTTTTGTGGCGGGCATGGTACCGATTGAATGGCGCAGCGCCTGCATTGTCATACTGTACAAGGGCGAAGGAGATAAAAATTAATGCTGCAGCTCAAGAGTTCTCAGTTTGTTATGTGAGGTCGGGAGGTTGTATGGGAGTGCTGATCGAAAGGATTAAAGAATGTACGGATAGCGCAATTGGAGAGGAACAGTGTGGCTTTAGGAGCGGTAGAGGGTGTGCCGATCAGATCTTTGCAGCGAGACAGGTCTGAGAGAAGCAGAGTACACTAACACTACTGGGTAAAACGGATAATTTAATACGTGACGTCAGAATCAAGTGGTCTGACGTCATAGCCCTGCCCTGCCTGCCCGTGACGTCACTTGAGCAACACAGCGATTATTGGCATATCCAGGCTAGTAATTTTAGTCTTGAAATTTAAGGGTATTCAAGTAGTTTAATTTTATTTAATATATTTAAAGAAGGTTTCATTTTGAAGAATAGATCTCCAAATATTATATTGGTCACAATTTATGAGCAAACGCCTACCAATTGATCAGAACGAAACAGTTTTTAGAGGTAAGAAAACGGGTTTTCACAGATGGTTGAAACGACAAACTGAAACTTTGTTTTCTTTTCGTGTGTGTTTTTTGGGTAAATACTTTGATGTTTTACCTTTTGTACATCTTACAGTGGAGATTTTTCGAATTTTAGGAAATTAATATTCCTTCATTGTTGTACGAATCTGGAAGCGAGGCGTTTTTTATGCGTTTGTCAAAGAAACTCTCATCAAAATGAGCCGAACACATTTGCGCGTTGTTTAAATTAAAGGCATCCTGACGGCTTGTTGCCAGCAGCCACCGTTTCCTCATGACGTCAGATTTAGGAAACCTAAAAAAATAAACTTCTTCTTCTGAGAGACAACCTCGGTTCTTACAACCGTGCACTGCACAGCATGGCATAGTGAAACTAGTCGCTTAAAGAGTTTAAGTCACAAATAAATGACGGAACATCGAATAGCCGTTTTGGGTCCAGTGACACTAAACAAGCAATCACACGGAGGCTACCATAGGTAAAAATTGCTGTAATAAAATTAGCAGCATAGATAGCATCAGGGGATAATTTATCCGGTACCCTTGTGAGGAGTACTTTGCAAAGGGAAAGGATGTGTTCTGGGCATTCTTGGATTTGGAAAAAGCCTACGACAGGATTGCCAGGGAAGCGCTGTGCTGGGTGTAGCGTTTGTATGGAGTAGGTGGAAATCTGTTGAAAGCGGTGCAAAGCTTCTATGTTGGCAGCAGAGCATGTTTCAGAGTGGGAAGCGAGGTGAGTGATTGAATCACAGTGAAAGTGGGTCTGAGACAGGGCTGCGTGATGTCTCCCTGGCTGTTCAATCTCTACGTGGACGAAGTGGTCAAGGAGGTGAACGCGAGTGTGCTGGGTCGTGACTTAGAGCCGTTGAAAGCGAATGGGCGGAATTGGCAGTTGAGCCAGTTGCTGTTTGCGGAGGATACGGTGCTGGTGGCGAATTCAGAGAAGAAGCTATGTAGGATAGTGTCTGAGTTTGTTAGAGTGTGTGAGAGGAGGAAGCTACGAGTGAACGTGGGTAAAAGTAAGGTACTGTAATGAGATGCTCGAGGACTGTTGATGCGAGCAGATCTAGTGTCCACCTAAATGGAGAGATGTTGGAGGAAGTTCAGTGTTTTAAGTATCTGTACTCACATGTGGAGAAGACTGAACCGGAAAAAAACTGAGGTGAAGTCGCGAGTGAAGGAGGACGGGTGTTAAGTGCTGGGTGCACTGAAGAGTGTAATGAGCTGCAGGACGTTGAGGATGGAAGCAAAGAGAGAACTGTACGAGGGTGTCGTTGTCCCAACTGTGCTATACGGACCTGAGACTTGGGAGTGGGAGGAGAGGAGAGAAGAAAAATTCATGTTTTCTAAATGAAATGTTTGAGAAGCATGACTGGAGTGTCGCTGAGAGACAGGTTCACCAACGACGTTGCTCGAATCAGAATGGGGATGGTGAAGAAGTTGGTGGGCCGAGTAGATTCGCGTGTTCTGAGATGGTTCGGGCACATGTTGAGGACGGATGAAGGGAGATTGGTAAAAAAATATGATGTAGGTGGAGGCGCGTGATCGCAGGCCTAGAGGTAGACCGAAGTTTGGGTACACGAATGGTGCAAGGCATGCGTTAGGAAAGAGAGACTTGAACGTGGAAGTAGCAGAAGAGCGTGCAATGAACAGGTGTGAGGGGAGAATGGTTGTGAGTTGTTGATTATTGACGTTGCTCTGATGTGCTTTCTCACCCTTGACATGACGTTGTCGGGATGGTCGTGGGTGGGAGGTGCCCGGTCATCATGATGCGGCGGGGGTAAACCAGTGAAAACTGTTGGCCTTGCTGCTGACAACGGATCCTCGGAACGCACTCGTGACCCAGAGTGTGTGTTGCGGGGTTACCGGCTACGCATTTAGCTCAGAAGGGCTAAGTTGTGTGAGTGTCAGCGTATGATGGTGTGAGGTGCGCCTTGCCTTCGGCCACCCTTATTTATGGAGGATTCGGGATAGTGTTTGTATCTGTATCTGTATTTCTTCAATTTTCCCTACCATTTTTGATGATACAATCATTGTCATATAAGCTAATATTGTGCTTTTTCTTTTAAAACAGAAGTATATTCATCCGACTTGTGTACTCCATGGTATCGAATTATCCTGATCGTCAATAATTTTAATCATTTCCGAGCGGTCATGAAGTGTGTATATTCAGTGGTATGTATATATTTTATGCATAACTTATGCCGTCTCTTCACTACTTCATTATTCATAGAATTTATAGACTCATCTCTCCAATATGTTGGCGCACTTTGTCATGAAATGTGTTATCTGTACATTTTATGTATTACTTATGTCGTCTATTCATGAATTCATTATTCATACAACGTTTTGGAACCATCTTTACAATATGTTAGCGCATTTGATTTTCCAACCCCATGTTCTCAGGATTTCCTTGCCCTATGTGTTTCGTGATTTTTCAACCTCATGTACTATTGATTTCCCAACGCCAGGCATTTCTGATTCTTACCTCAAATAAGATGTTGGCTGTTGATCATTCATGATATTATAATTTATAATCTGTTGCATGAGATGAGAACCAGTGGCCCACTTGAGATGAGCTGCGATGAATTAAAATTGAACTTTCGTTTACGTTCATTGAAATAGTGTGTATGATGACAAAGCTTTACGTGTAATATTTGAAAATTGAAAACCCATTGCCAAACGATGAAAATAAATGATTTAATAATAATAATAGTAATAACATGTTCCTTCATTTAATGACCTCTTAGGTATCAGCAACATGCCCCTGGCTCTTTGTTATTAGATGACCGAAGTAAACAAGCCATCCACGTACCTCAATCATTAGTATGTTTTCAAGTATTTTCTTAAACCGTTGTTTGTGTAAGTCGAGTACACAACATTTTCAGTGTCGGTCAATCTCGCATACAGTTATTTTCAACGTGAACAATTTATGTTGCGGCTTCTAACTGCTAAGCGATTTCTTTGTGAAGCGTGGATCAGGCGATGGCTGCGCAAATGGACTCAGGCAACCGGCCGTGAATCAAGCAGTGGGCGGGGGGTGGTCCAGAGCATTCGGCTCCACTGCTCGTAGCTCCCCTTGCTTCAGCTTTGCAGGAGTTAAGCTCATGCTCTTGTTGTGAGTGTTCCTCTATCAAACAGCCTCCCTGTAATCAGTTTTATATTAATGTATTGCTCTTTGTAAGGCTGAACATATGTGATTTTGCTTCAATTCATTACTGTACAACAGGTTTGCTTCACTCTAATGAGCTCGTGAACAAGTGTGCTCCAATACCAACATGCACAGTGACAGGGTGCTTTTGTGTATGGTGTCTCGATAGCAGTAGGCTCCCCTGGAGCCCCCCATCGGGGTGTGGGCTGAGCAGCCATACCTTGTCAACAAATGGTATTCCTACCGTAACAGCTTTGAAGCAGAGCTTATTCATAGTTAAGCCGATTACCTGCCGAACAATACAAAAAGGTTTGGGTCAACTCGGGGAGACAGTAGGACCGTGTCGTGGGCCTCACTAATCACATTAGCTCGGTCGTCAATAACACGACACCGTACACTATGAGGAGGGAACTGGTCGTGTAAGCTGTGAGCTGTCAGGGACGCAAGGGTGGGATAGCCCTAAGGCTGGCTTACAAAAGGCAAACAAACCAGCGTGTGTTCAATAGCGTGACGCTGGACAACTCCGAAGAGGCCTCTTATATACACAGAACATATCGTAAACATCACCGAATAAAATCTCAAAGGAAATACGATCGAATAGAAGCGTTAGGATGAATCTCATTTTCTTAGCTAAACATGGTACACATTTTCTTCCTAGACATAACAAAACAAATATCAAGGTCAATTTGAGTCCACGTCAACTATACATTATATCCTGAAGCCATACAATAAAACAATCAGACAATTTCATTGAACAAGGGCAGAGTTTCTGAATCACTTCTACATGCCTATAACACCTTGGGTAACAAAGGATGTTATTGTATTTGTGGCCCTGTGTTGGGTCGGGGTATATGTGGGACCCATACATGTGCACATTCACCCCGAAATACGATTAACTTTATAAAACAATAAGAATTCAGAGGGACACAGTATTTGCAATATATCGGTGTTCTATGACAGAATGATATTGTTCATGTATTGCACGAGCGGAAGTTTTCGAATCAGCTCTGCGTTCCTTCATTTAGCAATCATAAATTTCGCCCTGTCAATTCCGGCCAAAGGGCAAGCAATGGAACTGTGCACTCCCGCTTGTAAGAAGAGACGGCAGCATAGATTTCAATTTTAGCCATTAGATCGTTGATTTTTTGGGACCTGAAATCGTGAAAGCTTTACCACCAGTCTGTGTTCTTCCGTTGTGTAGATCGTTGATGGTCGGCTTTATAAGCTACGATACAATACCGGTTAGAAATGTTATATGACCGCTTCTAATCATTAATTACCCGAAAACCTTCGTTAAGGATGAGTTGTTCATGGATAATTGAGCAGTCAAGTTTTTTGGTCCGCAAGAGGTTGCCCTTTGATAGTAAGGAGAAAAGTTCTGAAGAATATCGTCCGAAAGAGTATTCTGTATCTGTTGTTCATCTGTAATCAAGGATTAAGAATGGGAAAGGTTGTAATCGGAAACAGTATTTAACGATGAAACTCAAAATAATACTAATCAGCTTATGATCAGAAAGCCACCTACCCACGTTGTTGATTTGAGATTGCCCCGGATTCATTTCTAGTTAAAGCAATTTTGGCCGGTGGCAATGCTGGACACAGCTTGCAACGAGCAGGTATCAATGCTGGGCACCATTTTAACCGTGCTAGTGACAATACCAGGAACTATTCTAACCGTACACGTGTCAATGCCAGACACCATTTTTTGATAAAACCTGCTGATTCTGATTCCGGGCCCTATTTCTGAAACGTGACACATCCAAAGTATAATTAGCAGCGATTCTGGTAGAAGTTTCTGAGTTGGTTCTTAAACGTTTCCATTGTTTCGCTCATAACAACTTTGCTTGGAGTTTTGTTTCCGTGTTTGACAACTCTTTCCATGAAGACCTGACGCGTATGTCGAATGTGAAGCGTTTACCAATAATTTTGTAAACATTATTCCTGGTCACTTCTTTCACGTCTTGAGTAAAAAGGCTCGTTCAATCGACGCTGTCGTCACCGGTTAGGATATTCCAAGCTTCGATCCTTTCATATCTAATTCGACGCTTTTCCATCGAATAAAGGTTATAGTCGAGGAGTCTGTTTCCTTGCGATTCATTGCGCTGCAAAGGAATAAGGTTGCTGATTCTAGTGGAGCCTTTACAAAGTTTGTATCGTCTTTTATACGATGTAGAGACCAGAACTGGACCGAATGCTCCAGATGCGATTGATGAAATGCATGTTACGACAATGCATTTATTTTAAGTGTTGTTGATGATTACACTCAGACAAAAATTAATTTCTTGGCGGACATGAACAACATTATTTTCATGAACATTGAATTTTACTGACCACTTTCATGACCAATCAACAACTTTTTCAAAGTCTAATTGGATCTGCTGCAACTCACCTTTGGTTTGCACTTTTCCTCCTGCTTTTTTGTCGTCAGAGAACTTGCCAATGTTAGACAGCACGTTTCCATAGAGATCGTTCATGAATATTATCAAACGAGAAATGTGAGGCTACCCACAAGTTACATTAAATCAAAGAGATGAGACCCCGTTGGGTACGACCCCTGCCGCCTGTACTTGAGTCAGCCTTTTTTTAAATCTATCTACCTTGCCCAGAAAATTGATGCTCTGCAATATAATGTCTACGCGTCTGTGAGTGACTTTTCAGATAGACTTTTGAACATCGAGGAATCGGATATCGATTAGAGATTCCGCATCGAAATTTTCATCTTCGTTCATGAAATATTGCAGAAAGTTTGACTGACGGGAACGATTGTGTCTGAAGCCACGTTGATAGTCTGCTATCAAAATGTTTGTTTATGCGAATTCTGTAATTTGATGTAATCACACAATACATCAATTTGTCGATGACTGAGGTGTGGCTAATTTGTCGGTGATTGCCAAAATACTTCTTTTGCCCCTATCAAGAATTACTGTAGCGTTAGCCTCTTTTCATTACGAGGAACAAGTGCAATTTGTGAGTGATAATATGAACAGTTTTGAATGGGGTTCAGAAAATTCGTTCATAGTCTGTTTCAGTACTCCGGGGTGGACTTGGTCAGGGCCTGGAGATTTGATGTGTCCCATTAAATTACCTATTGCAGGATATCTTTGTCTTTCGGCTATGATATCCTGCAAATTAGAAATATCTGGCATCTTTATCGTAAATATAGGAAAAAAATACTTGAATTATTAGGACACGAATTCTATTAGCAAGCGCTTCTAGCTCTCCACGGTCGTTCTCACAAGGTTCTATTACAGACCTTACTGATTTTTTCTCGTGATAAACCAACACAATTGTGACGGACCAGTTTTTGGCATTCGCAGTAATTTTGTTTTCTTAATATTTACTGTTGCGTTTCAGCAAATTTTTTGTTGACTTTATATTCGTTTATTTTTGCAGATTCGTTCCATGTGTGTTATAAGCGAACGTGTGCTTCGCTTTGTTTTGCGACATGAAGTGACGCTGTTCCCATCCCAGTACCTCAGCAAATGGATTTTTTTCGCCTGTTTTTGACGGGTTTCATGAAGTTCAACATTTTTAACTGCAACTAACAAATTATCCACCGATTGATTGACGTCACTTCCGAGCGGTACATATCCACTGACGCTATTTACTTACGTAAACCATTAAAGTTCGCAAATTAAAAAATTGTGACCTTCTCGTAGTTTATTGATGTCTTCAACTCAACTCAATTTGAAAATCGATACAGTTACGGTCGCTAGTTCAGTGTCATTTGCTCACCTCAACGTTCGTGCCCAAGCAGTCGAGGATACTGCTTCCTCTCGTCCGTTTCTTCACCATCGTTTCTTCACCGATCGTCTGCCCGGGGCAGTACATTCGTTTGTTTCCCATTTAATATCAGAAATGTTGTAGTCTCCAAGCAGTAGATTGGTGTGTGATGTAGACTAGAGTGTCTGTGAACACTGTTTTCTTGTGCTGCCCCTAAATGCTTGGGCAGTATTAATAAAGTGAAAAAAATCAGAGCATTGTAAACGAGAAGTAAGAAATAATAGTTGACTTGTTTTTTGGTTCAACTAAGAAACGAGAGAGTCCCATACCTAATACCTTTCATTCATAGTCAGATGCGTGTGATTAGAACACCATCACATGCTAGCAGACGTGACCACACGTTGCCTTTCTTGTAGTCAATAACGAATACTCAGAAGATCAAGAAGAAGTAAATATACTCAATGAATACCTTGTGAAGGTCGAGAAGAATATCGCCGAAAGTATTAGTAACAATGAAAACGACCATCTCAAAAATCTATAAAATAACAATTCCGTAAATTCATTCTATTATCACCAGTTCCTGCTCAATACATTACCTCAATTATCTTATCTGAAAAAAATATGGAGATATCAACAATTGTTCCATCAGTATCAATAAGAAATTAGCGAATATATTGTCACCAATCCTAGCTTCGATTGTCAACAAATCCTCAATTAAGCAAAAATTTCCTAGCTCATTAGAAATTGCTAAAGTGACACCCATATTCAAAGGTGGTTATAAGACAGATACAGGAAATTATCTTCCCATCTCAGTGCTTACTTCATTTAAAAAAGTTCATGAAAAAAGTTGATCACAAGCAACTATTTCATTAATTGAATGTAAACAGTATCGTTCATGGAAACCAGTATGGCTTCAGGGCCAATAAAAATACCGCTCAAGCTATATTTAAACATCTGTAGTACTTATATAATAACATAGACTCAAGCTATATGGCATTCTCTCTATTTCTCGACTTTCGTAAGGTCTTTGACTGTGGTGCTCATTTATTCTTACTATCTAAACTAAGGTCTAATGCGATACGAGGAATAGCTAGTGATTGGTTCACTTCATATCTGTCTAACCGGAAGCAATATGTAACTGTGAATGGAATCCAATCTACTATGCTCATTATTTATCATGGTGTTCCTCAAGGTTTTATTTTAGGGCTCCTGCTATTCATAATTGAACACATCGTATTTTTTCTGGTATACATTGTTTGCTGATAAAAGTCCCTTATCGACTTGCTTCCCATCGAACACCATAAACAAGTTAACTGCCTCAATAAACAATGAACTCGATCATGTTAACAAATGTCGAACTGCAAACCGAAATGGAAAAAAAAAAAAAAAACGAGCTCCCTATTATTATCATATAGGCGTAAATTAGATTTACAACTTATACAAATTGGAAACGATAGAATTCATGAGATAGACAGCACTAAATTCCCTGGGGGTATATATTTCAAAAACTTAGCATTCAAAAATCACATCGACAGCATTTCATGTAAATTGTCAAAATCTACAGATGTTCATTGTAAATTAAACAAATTCCTCCCCCACTCGTCCTTAAAACGCTTTATTTCACATTGTTCCAGCGATTCGTAATTTTCGGAATCGAAGCCTAGTATGGAACAGACAAAAATAAACCGAATAAAATACTTATACTGCAAAAGAATGCTATTCGAGCTATAAATAACCTTCCATTCAAATCCCATACAATAATCATTTTGAAGCAATGGATATCCCGATACTGGAAGGTGAATATAACTTCCAAAATCCTCTATATGCGTTCAAAACTGTTTACAAAAACTATGATCATGAACCATTGAATTGAATTAGTAAATTTTTGAATGTGCACAATCATTACACAAGAAATACGAATAACCTTGTAATACCCTGTTATAATAGATCCCACAACATATCCAGTATCCACTTCAATTGTGTTAAATTTTGGAACTCCTAACTTTTGTTTACAGTCAGATTGTTTCCCTATAATCTTCAAGTCAAGACTGAAAGAGTTACCCATATAATCTTGAGTATCATTTTTTATTATTATTAGATCATTTATTTTCATGTTCTGGCAATGATTTTTCAATTCTTTCAAGAAATAGATAAATTCTCAAACATAAGACATAAAACTTCATTATTAATCACGCTACTTGAATCAACAAAACCAAGAATTCAATTTTGTTTCGTCATAGCTCATCTCTAAAGTCGCTATTTCGGATTACACGGAGCGAAGTAATGTTTACTATAGTATCATCTGTGCACATACAGAAAATGTTTACTATGACAAAATAATTCCAACCACATAACGTTGGGAAAATCAGTGACACGCGGAGTTGAAAAATAAGAAATACTTGGGGTGGATAAATAACAAAATACATGGGTGTGGAGAATAACAAGTAGATGGGGTGGGAAATCATGCATGAATGTGGTTAGAGTCCCGAGAACATGGGGTTGGGACATCAAAATGCGCCAACATATTGTAATTAGTTGTCTACATTATTGTGCGATGAGAGATGTGGGTGAACGACATGAATTATACAGAAAATATGCATACAAAATAAGGTTGGGAAATCAAAAAGCTATAACATATTGTAAAGATGGGTCTAAACCATTGAATTAATAATGAAGGGGTGAAACGGCGACAAAAAAGGTATACATAAGATACATACCAAACAACTGAATATACACACTTCAAGACAGCTAGGCAATGATTAAATGAATGACAATCAGAATAATACAATGCTGGAGTACACAAGTGGGATGAATATACTTCTGTTATAGAAGAAAAAACAAAATATTAGCTAATAAGGCAAGGATTGTATCATTAAAAATGGTACGTAATTGTTAGAAATAATTCAATGAATTATATTAAATCGAGTTAACTTTTGTCATAGTTAGAAGCTGCCTATCGTTCCTCGAAAAGACTGACTTCGTATTTTAATTGTACTAAAACGACTGGAACACTTAAAACATAGAAATAGACAAAACGCTAGTTAACACTTATGGTAATTGGCAAAGACGATTGTGATCGGTAGCAACATAGAAAACATATGTATCGTCAGAGTAAAAACGATTAGAAGGTGTCTCAATGCTGAGAGTTATGGTGATGAGGGTTGGTGGTGGTGATCGTTCAAGAACAGATTGCATTTAGTAGCCCAATAATGATTCATTATCGCTTAATTGTTTTCTCGCCGTCTCTCAATCGTAATTGTATTTGTAACTTTGTTAGAAGCAGATGAATTATTAGCATAACAACCATGCATTGTATTAGAAGTTTCATTTCAATGTTAATATGACACCTTTGTTCAAATGGTGTCATGCAGTTATTTATCTGTCCCTGTGTTTGTTTCCAGTTGGTGTCGTGGCTTGGTAAATCATGATACATTTATGTTTAGGTATTGTAGGATGGATGAAATCGACATGTAGGTACGTAAGGATTAGGTTGCCTAAGAAGCTCTAAATAGCTAAAATATTGCCTTAAATTTTGTGGCCTGAAATATCATAACTGTAAAATGGAATAGCATGTAAACCGTTCAATCTTGTTGTAATAAACTATTTCGACTGTTTCAACTGCTTCAGTAAAATATTCTCCTCCGTTGTCTTATCATTAACATTGTTATTGCCGTGATTGTTTACAAAGACTTGAATCAATGAACTCTCATTGGTAACGATTTATCCAAGTGCTATAACCATAAACATAATCTCCGTAACAATACGGACGGGTAAATTCACCGTAACTAGTCAGCACAGTCCCATTTATTTGAATATAGGTCAGGTACCTTCCAGCGTAAACTGAAATTAATGTCTCTTTGACATTGAATGAGCAAAACTTATTGAATTGTAATTTACTTCCTCTAGGCAATTTTTCAGCTTTACTGTTGGCTATTCATGGTGTCATTGTAAGGATGCTTTTGATAAACTTATTTCTGTTCATACACTCAATAGTCTGTTATATCGTTGTAGGGGGCCAACGCACGAGCGGGGGTAAGCGGCTGATGTCAGGACCAGTAATTCGTGCGTCTTTTCTTGAACTTCCACTTTGTGCCGCTCCTGCACGATTACCTCTGCACATATGGTCGCGGCGATCAGTTGACCGCCGAGCGTCGACCAGGTGCAGGTGTGTTAGAGTCGCTTTAGGTCGTTATTGATGTTAAGAGCGTTACGTGTCAAAGTGTTTATTGATGTTTAGAGCGTTTAGTGTCGAAGAGTTTACTGATGTTAAAGCGTTAACCGTGTTAGAGTGTTTATTGATTTTTAAAGCGTTAACCGTGTTAAAGTGTTCATTTGTATGGTGGTATGCGTTACGTGATTCAGATTCGATGCACAGAAATATCTAAGAAACTCAGATTGATAAAACTGAAGTCTTCCAACTTTGCGTGTCTGACGGGGCCATGCTTTTGTGCAAGAAGCCTACCTACGCTGAGAATCCAG
>SDVV010024322.1:0-12605 GCA_016164225.1 Gammarus roeselii
GTCCAAAGAAAACAAAACAATGAAGACAGTCAACAACTGCACACAACCGCTGACAACACAAACAAAGCAACAACATCACATCAAATTTAGTCTAGCAACACTCATACAACACTGCCCCCAATTCCTCCGCCAGGGCCCTCTTGAAGCCGCGAAGTGAATCACACTGCACCACATCAGCGGGCAGCCGGTTCCAAATTTGCACACAGCGAGAATAAAAGAATCTCCGTTTATAGTCAGTCTGACAGCGAGGAACCACCAGCTTGAAAAGATGCCCACGTGTGCCAACATCCGGAGCTCTCTCAAACAGAGCAGACAAACCTGAATCAACAGAACAGTGAAAAATCTTCCAACACTTCACAAGATCAGAACGCAACAACCTTCCCCTCACAGAAAACAACTGCATTGCTTTGAGCCGCTCACCATAGTCCATAGTTAGGGAGGTCATTTTTCAAAATGACCTCCCTAATAAAAATTATTCCGCAAATCTCAGGATTTTTTCATGGGAAGTGTACTAGCTGAAATTGCCACTTGGTGGGATAATCACTTTTAAAATCTGTCTATTGGCTGAGTTTTGGTAAATGATTCAGCTGTGGGTTCTAAGATCATTTTAATTTGAAGTGAAAAAATGCTATTCTGGGCCTTAGATTGACCCCCTCATCTGAAATATAATTGTCCATTTTCTAAATGTTTTGTCTATAAAAAGTTTCTGTATAGCCTGGGGACTGATGTAGGTGTTTAGTTATTGATTTTATGCATTGGTCGAGTTTCAGTGAGAAAATGAGGTTGTGAGGTTGAATAATCACTTTAAAAAATGAGTGATTATTTGCATAAAATGGTACCCTGTTTAGGACAGTTGAAGTGTCCCAATGCTTTCAAATGGACTAGATTATGTAATAGGAGTGAAAAGTGAACTTATTCTGTCTAGAAATATTTTCTGTAAGATTGGTTCAGACAGGAGAACGCTAAAAAGATGGTCTATTTTGGGTCAGATTAGGATTTTTTTGGTCTAAAAAAATCATTAAACAAACTTCCAGTTGAAATTTGGCCATGAAACTTGGTCAGTTGGTGTTTAATGTGAACCTATAGCTTATAAAAAATATAAAGTGAAGAGAAACACATTTCCTGAGTTTTGATGATTTTATTCAGTTTTGAGCCTACTCAGGGAATGCTGAGTCAAAAGTTTTTGAGCTATTTCTCAGCCCTCTTTGAAAATTGGAGCCTGTGCTTTTAGAACTGACTAAACAATCTAGTTGAAATTTAAATTACCTACTGTGACCTCATAATTTGTCAAAAACAATCCTTCAAGTTTTTTTGAGAAATTATAAAAATATTGGACGAATATTGTTTAAAAGGCAAAGCAATAAATCGTAAAATGCATAGAATATTTTTGTGTGATTGGCTAGGGCGATCATGTGTCCAAAGGCCAGCCTTCTAGATTGAAGCAACTCCGCAAACTTGAACTTTCTCATTTTTTTGGTAAAAAAAAACACATTTTTATTTTGTCAATTTAGAGGTCTTTTCAATGAGAACTGGCCAAAAGTGATTTAGACAAAGCTCATGTGACCTACACTCGTCTCCTGGCTGGGCCACTTTCCTGTTTGAAAAATTTGATAACTTTTTAAATTGAAAGTTGCATCTTGAAATTTTGTCAAAAATTAAGAAAGTGTTCAAAAAGTGCTCCCACATAGTTTTCCAGGGATAATGTTTGGATATGTTTTGTGCCTTCTTGCAAGCCACAAATGCTGAAAGTTTAATTAAAGTCTGATGTCCCGTTTTTGAGTAAAAAATTGACAAGTGCTCAAAAGGCCTTTTATGGCAGCATTTTGGAATTTAAAGATACAAGGAGTGGAGCCAGGGTGACTAAATTCTATTTGAATGTAGCTAAGATTGTTTTCTATCCAGCATCCCTAGTTCCAAGGCTCTAACTTCAAAAGCCAATGTTGTACAATGTTTGGTGCAAAACCTAAAAGCCCCACAGTTAATTCTGTTTCTGGTATTATCTTTTTCAAGTATATCGGTGTTTACGCACATTTCAACGTTTGAACTTCAGGGCTGGAATGAAATCCTGCGGTGCTCTCTAACAACAATAATTGCATTCATTTTTTATTGTTGCTAGCAGGGCAGTTATAGTGTTGAAAAAAATCATCTGGTAGCTACCAAAGTATGATTGATGTTGGCATTTGAAAATGAATAATTCTATGAATTATCAACTGCAGAAAACTAATCTAGCTAGCTTTAGGAAGAATTTATCTAGCTATATATTATGTTAATCTAACTGATATTACCTTTGTTTCACAGAGCACGGGCCATTGAAGTGACTGGCAATAAAGGTGTTGAGGAAGCTATGGAGTGGCTGCTGGCTCATGCTGATGAGCCTGCAGTTGCTGTCCCTGCTAACAGTGAGACAACACCAGTCAACAGTGTGACAACAGCTACCAGCAACACTGATAGTGCAACTGTAGCATCTTGTAATGATACTGCTGGCGTTGAAGCTGCTGCGGGTGGTGCTGTTGGTGGCGATGCTGCTGCTGGTGATGCTGCCAAAAATGATGACAGTGCCATGGATACTTCAGGTAAGATATACCTAAGTGCTATTGATTCTCAAGTCAGTGATGTATCACCAATCTAGTTTTTATTTCTTTGACAAGATTACATAGAACAAAAAGTCAGACTAGACTCATAAAATGGACCAGCTGCAGTAGCTGCTTTTCTTCTTTGATCAACTGTTTACTCTCCTCTCAACACTAATAATAATTTCACCAAGATTCATTCAAGCTCTGTGTGTTTACCTCAGCTTATGACTCATAGTTACCAATCAGAGTAGGCATCATGTCATTTATATTCAATGCAAGCTCTGCTAGTCATGATGGAAAAGGTTGTCATCAATTTTCAACACTTTTATTTAAGTAACTTGTTGAGAAAATAGTATGTTTGGATAGCCTAATTAGCAAGCTGTTCTGAAAATCATAGCTATTTACTGTACAATTGGAAACCAATCATATCATTGATTATTGACCTGTCATACCTTGTTACATTTTCTTCAGAACCACAAGCACTGGATCATTTCTTCAGTCTTATGCCTGTTTTGTGTTAGCAAGCAAGCATTATGAGCTGCTGGTGTTTTTAAAACTATTAAAAAATGTCTTTTCACAAAACCATTATAAAATGTAGCTATGCAATCACTGCAACATCTTGCTTCTTAATGCAGTTTCTCCTCTGAGTAAAAAACCTAGACATAACTAGCTAGCTAAATGTAGAAAAATCATTAACACAAAATATGTAGATAGGCAGTCACTACAGGTTTGTAGTTTTATTTCAAACTGGATTCCAATGTTACCATAAATTGAAAAAAAAATCAATTACCGGCTGGTTACATACAAATGTTTAAATTAATAACTTCTAGTAAGTTTTGATTAGCTATTAGATGAGAAAATTGGTCTGATTTATATTTTTAAATATAGCTATATAGTTACTCCTATGGATTGATTAAAATTGTAACCAGTTGGTAATGGAGTTGTGTTTTCAGAGGATGGTGGTCAAACTAGCCATTCAACTGAAGCCCCGGATACACCACAAGAGAACAAGGAAGCAAAGTCTATCAAATGTGATGAGTGAGTGCCACAGAAATTGTACAGGTTCAAATGATTTTGCTGTTGCCATTCGCAAAATCAGGCACTATTGCAATTAAGTAAAGTTCAATTATCAAGTGATAGTGTAGTCAAGGCTTCTTGTGAGGGGGAGGGGATTAGGTGGTATTAGGGGATATCCAGTTTGGGGTTAAGTAAGTTACCGTAGAAGTAAGGTTGTTAAACAGAGCCCTCTATCACCAATAATGTGCTGTAGCCTTGTGTAACCTCCATGAAGGCTCTCCAAAGGACCTCACTGCCTTCAGCAGAGCTGAAAACAGGACCTCTAATTATTGAGTTTGTTATTTTCATTTCCATTACTTGTGCTGGTTATTTGGCTACTGATCAAGCACATGATTGGTTCTAGCCTCATGCTCAACCTGCTATGCAGTACACGTCTGTAGATGTGTACTTTTATGAAATAGTGTAAGTCTGTCACACCCTTAACATAGTCCTCACATGGAATAATGACTAAGAAAGCAATACAAACCTACACCCAATTAGAGATATGCCAATAACATAATCCGGCTCCATATGTATTTTCAACAGACACCATTACCGATTCTCTAAAATCACGGATAGTAACATCCATGCTCTGATTTTGTTTGTGCAGTTGAATATATTATAGATGTTATGAGCATTGTTTGTACCACTTGAAGCTCCAAATATTTAGTTGTCAAGAATACCAACATCTTCTGTATGTGTGGTAAAATTGAAATTTAATTTTCAGTGCAAGTAAAGTAATGCGTAAGAGCATCGTGTCCTATACTAACAGGAAACGAACTGGCTTGGGTGAGGAACTGGCTCTGGTAAGCTAACCCATAGCCCTGCCTAGGCCACTTCTCCCTGGACTATTGCTGATTTTTTTTAAACTCGAATTAATGTGTCCAGTAGCTCGAGTGTTATTAATCTATTGGCATTGTTGGTATTGGCTCTTCTTTGCGGTATTAGTACCGGTATTGATGGAATATCAGCTGATAACAGATACCACTGTACTTTATCTTCTCAATGCTTGAGACAAAATGTAAATATTAGCTCTAAAAAATCTTTTGGATCAATAGCTCTTACCTTATCTCTTACATTTGCAGCCTTCTCCAGCCAGCACCACAAACCAGTGAGTAGCAACAGAGCTGGGGAGGCAAGGACAGCTATGCGCGGCTTAGAACTGGAAATAGTGTGCACCATTGGTTATCATCTGAACAAACATTACTTACAAATGACAAAAAATAAATAAAAGCTAGAACAGTGCACAACTTGGCGCATGGAGATGCAGCACACCTAGAAACACACACAAAACAACCCACACATCCACCACCTCAACACGACAACAACATCAAGACACTGAAACACCCCACCACCCACGCACAGGCACAAAGACTATAAAAGTGATGAAAAGGAGAGGAGACAGCTGCAAGAGCCTTCACTAGAAGATAGACATCTTGCAAGTAGATCTCAAGGTTACGAGATCAACATGTAAGAGAAGGATCCCCCTAAAGCTGAACAATCTTGAACAAAACATCGCCCAGAAATTCTGCCAGCAACCCCTTGTATGCAGCCAGGGAATCTGACTCCACCACGGAACTTGGAAGGCTGTTACACAACTAAACACATTGTGCTCCAAATAATTTTTTCATGATGTAAGCTTCAAAAGCTTATAGAGGTAGACTCGTGTTCTCACATCAGGAGCTCTCCAAAAAAGAACCTCAAGGTCAGCACCACCATCCAATCTACAGATGATCCTCCAGTATTTATTAAAGTTTGCCCTGAGAAACCCTCATATAGGTAGATAATATACCAAGCTCCTTTAGTCTTGAAAAGTAATACAACTTAGCCAGACCATCCAAACTCTTTGTCCATCTCCTCTGCACAGACTCGAGCAATCTCAAATCCCCATGAAAACCTAATTCCACATTAATGGACAATAATCCATGCCAGACCTGATGCGCATCACAAAGAGCGACGCCATGAAGTGAGGACTAGGGCAAACAGAGGTTCTCAGCAGGTCATTAGCCAATCCTGGAGCCTTTCCCACTACCACTAGGACATGATGGTGAAATCTCAGTTTCACATCCACCACCACACCCATGTCTCTGGGGGAATGAACAAACTTGAATGGAATCCCACTCAAACAGTACATAGCCAGCAGATCCTCATCAGTCCACTCTGCAAACCCACGAACAATCCTCAACACAACGCACTTATTTGAGGTCAGCCTCAGGCTCCTAGATGCAGAAACCGCGCTGACTATGTCCAGATCCGAATGCAGGCAAGACACGCCAGCAATTGCAGATTTCTTCACCATCTTGTACCAAAGATGCAGCTTGTAATCATCAGCAAATGACTTGACAGATGACTGCCCTCTACTTGTGATATGATTGACATAGATTAGAAATAGCACAGGACCTAATACAGAATCATGAGGAATACCATTTACTACCTCCCTTGATTCATCGCAACACCCATCAACAGCAACCTTCATAGAATGATCACCCAAAAAAGAACTAATCTAGCCGAGCAGAACTGGCCCACTCCCACCTCCTCAGCTTGTGAATCAACACATCATAAGAAACAACATTAAATACTTTCGAAAAATCTAGCAACTTAATATCCACAACGAAGCCATTATCCACCCAGTCTGAAACATATATGAAAAAGCCAAGAGTAGCTGATCCTCAACTTGACCAAAATAGCTGGAATCCAAACTGGTGTGGCAAAAGAATCTCATTTCCCTCAAGAAACTCGACCAGACCTGAAATAATAATCCTTTCCAAATTCTAGCAGCACACAGAGGTCAGACTGGCAGGGCGATAGTTCAGAGGATCATACCTCGACTTGCCTTGAACAGAGGGATCACAATTGATTCCAGCCACAAGTCTGGAAGGACACCACGAAGTAATGACCTCTGAAACAGTATTAACGAAGGCTTAGACAGTGCACCCGCACAACTTTGAGAAGCTTGAGATGTAAGCCATCAGGACCCACTGCTGACAAAACATCTAAAGCCAATAACACGCCGAGCACCTGAGCACGAGTGACAACTGGATCGGCAATTTGTCCATAAAGACCTGACTGGGAGCTGGATTAGGAGGAACCTCTGAACAAAAATTGACGCAAATACATCAACAAGAGCTTCACCCATGACTTGAGGACAGACAACGTACTCATCACCATCAGCATGAAGAGGACCAACAGATAAACAACCCTTCTTATTGCGGATGTATGAATGAAAGAGCTCTCTTGCAAAATCAATCCATGAGATGTTCCTCATACTGAGCAGAACTCTGGATGGCATAGGTTTGATATTGGTGGTTCAACAGGGTGTCGACAGGTCCGAAAAATACGGGAAGTCCGTGAAAGCCCCGGAATTTTTTTCCTTTACGGGATGTCCTGTAAAGCCCCACGGATTTTTTGGAACGACCCAGATCTGTGTGAAAATTTGTGTGCCGTTTATGAATTGTAGCCGGGGCGTTAGAATCTTGCTACAGTATCCACTGCGTGTCGTAGAAAGCGACTAAAAGGGTGCCCCGTAGCCGGGAGTAGAATCGTGCTACCGTAACCCCTGCGTGTCGTACAAGGTGACTAAAAGGGGCGGAGCGAAGGGGCTAGGAATCCCGTTGACTGTAAAATCCTTCCTCAAAGACGGCAAAACGAGCGAGGGGAGGAGAGGCTCACGCCTCTCCGAACCCTATTGTTAGGGTCGCTGAATGTGCGTGACTGTAGTACAAATGAGGTAAAGAGGAGAGAGATTGGTGAGATGTTTGTGAGGAGGAAGGTTGATGTGTTGGCGCTGAGTGAGACGAAATTGAAAGGTAAGGGCGAATGTGAGTTTGATGTGGTAAGTGGAAGAAAGTTTGGTGTGGAGGAAGGTTGGGCAGGAGAAGGTGTGGTTTTGATATTGTGTGATTGGTTAACTATTAGCCTTAACAAGTGGAAGGAGGTGTCCTCAAGATTGATGTGGGTGAAAGTTACGTTAGGCGTAGAAAGATGGGTATTTGTGATTGCTTACGGACCTGGCAGCGAGAGGAGTGAAGAGGAGAGGGAGCAATTCTGGACTGACCTGAGTGAGTGTATTGAGAGTTTTGGAGGTCATTTAAATATAGTTGTACTGGGTGACCTTAATGCGAGAGTTGGAGATGTAGTGGTGGAGAATGTGATAGGAAGGTATGGCGTTACCGGTAGAAATGACTGTGGGGTAAACCTGATAAGTCTGTGTATGGAACAGGAGTTAGTGGTCGGGAACAGTTTGTTCAAGAAGCGAGATATCCACAAGTACACATGGGTAAAGATGGCCCATGGTGCAGTGGTGGAGAGAGCACTGATGGATTTTGTGCTGATATCGAGGAGAGTGGTGGGTAGGCTGTTGGATGTGCGGGTGTTGAGAGGGGAGGGTGGAGGAGTGTCTGACCATCTGCTGGTGGAAGGTAGATTAAGAGTGGAGCAGAAGTGGAAGGGCAACAAACGAGTGATGAAGAGAAGTAGTAAAAGTGAGTGGACAGAATATGAGAAGTAGAGCCGAGGAGTTCCAGCAGGCGTTGAGGGAAGAATATAACAACGTTAGAGGACAGGACCTGAGAGATGTGGAGAAAGAATGGAAGGTGTTAAGGGATGCGTTGCTGGTATGTGCGAAGAAAGTGTGTGGTGCGCGCCGTTTGGGTGGGTGCAGAAGGAAAGGTTGCGAGTGGTGGAACGAAGAGGTCAAACTGGCGGTGGCACGGAAAAGAGGAGCGTTTGAGGAGTGGTTGCAGGTGAAGTCGGTGGTAGCTTATTAAAGCTACAAAGAGAGGAGAAGCGAGGTGAAGCGAGTGTGTGGAGAGCCAAAAGGGACGCTGATGCCCGGTGGGGCAGACAGTTGTGCCAGAATTTCGAGGAGAACAAAAAGATGTTCTGGAAAGAGGTGAAGAGGGTGAGAAAGGGAGAGACCGGAAAGGAGGAAATGGTGAAAGATTAAAACGGCCAGTTGTTGTTGGAAAGTGGTAATGTACAAAGAGGTGGGCCGAGTATTTTGATGAGTTGTTGAATGTCAAGGATGACAGAGAGGCTGACGTTATTGCTGTGGGTGGTGGTGCTCGGATGCCAGTTTTGGGAGAAAGACTTGCTGCGGAAATTACCAGGGAAGAGCAGGAGGCGGTGGACGTGATGAAAGCAGGGAAAGCCCACGTTTGAATGGCGTTGCGACCGAGTGCCTGAAGAAGGGTGGAGTAACGATTGTCAAATGGTTGGTGAGGTTACTGAACTTGTGTTTTGTAGCAGGCGTGGTACCGATTGAGTGGCGCAGTGCCTGCATTGTGCCGTTATATAAGGGCAAAGGAGATAAAAATGAATGCTGCGACTCGAGAGGTATCAGTCTGTTATGTGTTGTTGGAAAGTTGTACGGGAGAATGCTAATCAAAAGGATTAGAGACTGTACGGACTGCGCAATTGGAGAGAAACAGTATGGCTTCAGGAGTGGTAGAGGGTGTACCGATCAGATTTTGCTGTGAGACAGGTCTGTTAGAAGTACCTTGCCAAAGGAAAGGATGTATTCTGGGCCTTCATGGATCTCTAGAAGGCATACGACAGGATTGACAGGGAAGCGCTGGGGAGGGTGTTGCGTTTGTATGGAGTGGGCGGACATCTGTTGAAAGCAGTGCAGAGTTTCTATGCTGACAGCCGAGCATGTGTCAGAGTGGGAAGCGAGGTGAATGATTGGTTCACAGTGAAAGTGGGACTGAGACAAGGCTGCGTGATCTCTCCATGGCTGTTCAACCTCTATATGGATGGAGTGGTCAGGGAGGTGAACGCGAGTATGCTGGGTCGTGGCTTGAAACTGTTAGAAGCGAATAAGCGAAGTTGGCAGTTGAGCCAGTTGCTATTTGCTGATGATACGGCCCTGGTTGCGGATTCAGAGGAGAAGCTATGTAGGCAAGTGTCTGAGTTTGGTAGAGTGTGTGAGAGGAGTAAGCTTCGAGTGAACGTGGGTAAGAGTAAAGTAATGAGATGCTTGAGGACTGTCGATGCAAGCAAAATAAGTGTCACCCTAAATGGAGAGCTCTTGTAGGAAGTTCAGTGTTTTAAGTATCTTGGCTCCCATGTGGAGAAAACTGAAATAGTAGAAACTGAAGTGAAGGAGGGATGTAAAGTGTTGGGTGCACTAACGAGTGTAATGAGCTGTAGGACGTTAGGGAGGGACGCAAAGAGAGGGCTGTATGAGGGTGTTGTTTTCCCAACTGTACTCTACGGAGCTGAGGCTTGGGGGGTGAGAGCAGAGGAAAGAAGAAGGTTGAATGTTTTCGAGATGAAGTGTTTGAGGAGCATGGCTGGAGTAATACTAAGAGACCGGATCACCAACGACGTGGTTCGAATCAGAACAGGGATGGTGAAGAAGTTGGAGGACAGAGTGGATTCGCGTGTACTGAGATGGTTTGGGCACATGGAGAGGATGGATGAAGGGAGATTGGGGAAAAGGGTGATGAATGCGGAGGCGAGTGGTCGCAGGCCTAGTGTTAGACCGAAGTTTGGGTGGATGGATGGTCTGAAGCAGGCATTGGGAAGGAGAGACATGAATGTGAAGGTGGCGAGAGAGCGTGCAATGAACAGGCGGGAGTGGAGAATGGTTGATTTTGACGCTGCTTTGATGTGCTTTCCCGCCCTTGGCATCCCGCTGTCGGGATGGTCGTGGGTGGGGGAGGCCCGCCCATAATGACGCGGCGGGGGTAAACCAGTGAAAGCTGTCGGGCCCCGCTGCTGACAACGGATCCTCGGACTGCACTCGTGGCCCAGAGTGTAAGTTGAGGGGGTACCGGCCGGACCCTTCAGCGCAAAAGGGCTAAGTTGTGTGAGTGTGAGCGTATGAGGGTGTGAGGTACGCCTTGCCGTCGGCCACCCCCCTCTTTCTGGGGGATGCGGCCTAGTGTCTGTATCTGTAAAACAGAACTTTACAAAAGACAACTCACAGGTGATCGCGCATCTGTTATGGCCTCGCCTCTATAATATTATTCAATAATTGTCTCTCCAGTATAATTTAACAATCAAGCTCCACTTATAAATATTATTCAGTATGATGTGATTGAAGATTGCACTTGGAAACACTCAAGTCCTAAACACAACTAAATTACAAGTGATTATTTAAAAGGTTGAATAATCAGAATGTGAGCAAGATGAGTGTCGGTGCTCAATTTGGATTAACTGTCTGAAGTGATGCACTCACACCTTATAAACTTATTTGGAGGACAGTTGTCTATACTGACAGTACACTGGCTGGCACAACTGGACCAAAATCCACCAGGGCTCGGGTAACCCACAGACGGCCAGATCTCGAAGACGCTGCCAACCAGGTCAACGTCTCGATGGGAAAGCGTGCTGCAAGAGTGCGAATGGTCCCCAAAACAGTGTCCGAGACTGCGCAGGATCCCACAAAGTCGAACAATTCTTGTGGAATATCGTCAAGAAAGAACAGACCATCCCAATTAGATACCACTTGTTTGCTTGGAACTCCGGCGTATAATGGTAGTGGTTAGCAATTGCAGCTTTCTGCTCAAAGATGCACTCATTAGATATGTGCAATTTCAAAGAAAGCAATATGTCTCAACTTGTGCTGAGGCAGATAGTGTTTTTTACTGTTAGTTTTGAGTAGACTAGTGGAGAACAGAGCGGTTGAAGTGGCCAGCAATCTCCTTGACATTTGAAATAATGCCTTTACCACTCTAAGATCAAAGATACAGCCATGTCTTACCAGCTGCTAGGTGTGTAAGAAGTAAGACTGACGATCATATCCAGTGTCATTAATACATTTCACTATGTTGGCACCATCGTCACTAACAATCAAGTGGTTCCAGTGTCATTAATACATTTTACTTTGATGGCACCATTGTCACTAACAATCAAGTGGTTCCAGTGTCATTAATACCTTTCACTATGTTGGCACCATCGTCACTAACAATCAAGTGGTTCCAGTGTCATAAATACATTTCACTATGTTGGCACCATCGTCACTAACAATCAAGTGGTTCACTATGTCGGCACTATCGTCACTAACAATCACGTGGTTCACTATGTTGGCACCATCGTCACTAACAATCAGGTGGTTCACTATGTTGGCACCATCATCACTAACAATCAAGTGGTTCACTATGTTGGCACCATCGTCACTAACAATCAAGTGGTTCACTATGTTGGCACCATCGTCACTAACAACCAAGTGGTTCACTATGTTGGCGCTATCGTCACTAATAATCAAGTGGTTCACTATGTTGGCACCATCGTCACTAACAATCAAGCGGTTCACTATGCTGGCACCATCGTCACTAACAATCAAGCGGTTCACTATGCTGGCACCATCGTCACTAACAATCAAGTGGTTCACTATGTTGGCACCATCGTCACTAACAATCAAGTAGTTCACTATGTTGGCACCATTGTCACTAACAATCAAGTGGTTCACTATGTTGGCACCATCGTCACTAACAATCAAGTGGTTCACTATGTTGGCACCATCGTCACTAACAATCAAGTGGTTCACTATGTTGGCACCATTGTCACTAACAATCAAGTGGTTCCAGTGTCATTAATACATTTTACTTTGATGGCACCATTGTCACTAACAATCAAGTGGTTTCAGTGTCATTAATACCTTTCACTATGTTGGCACCATCGTCACTAACAATCAAGTGGTTCCAGTGTCATAAATACATTTCACTATGTTGGCACCATCGTCACTAACAATCACGTGGTTCACTGTGTCGGCACTATCGTCACTAACAATCACGTGGTTCACTATGTTGGCACCATCGTCACTAACAATCAGGTGGTTCACTATGTTGGCACCATCATCACTAACAATCAAGTGGTTCACTATGTTGGCACCATCGTCACTAACAATCAAGTGGTTCACTATGTTGGCACCATCGTCACTAACAACCAAGTGGTTCACTATGTTGGCGCTATCGTCACTAATAATCAAGTGGTTCACTATGTTGGCACCATCGTCACTAACAATCAAGC
>SDVV010024323.1:0-12605 GCA_016164225.1 Gammarus roeselii
AAGTGTCCTCTACTGCCACTCTCAGACGGTGCCATTTGCCGCCAGCTGCCGCCCTACAAGTGTCCTCTACTGCCACTCTCAGACGGTGCCATTTGCCGCCAGCTGCCGCCCTACAAGTGTCCTCTACGGCCACTCTCAGACGGTGCCATTTGCCGCCAGCTGCCGCCCTACAAGTGTCCTCTACTGCCACTCTCAGACGGTGCCATTTGCCGTCAGCTGCCGCCCTACAAGTGTCCTCTACTGCCACTCTCAGACGGTGCCATTTGCTCTCCAGGCACGAGGGCATGGGACCCTTAGTTCATAGGTGGCTCCATTTCACCGAAATAAGGTCAGAGCAGGCATGCAGCCAGTGAAAGTTGCTAGCTGGGTCAGGTACAGCCTTCCTATACAACAGTTGCTATGTCAATAGTTATATTGGAGCTGGGCCCCGAGAATATATTGTCTATCACAAACGCGATCAATATGTGTCGTACAGTGTTGTTGCCTTTGCGGTACTCCTACCCAGCGCCCAGGCGAATCATCGCGGTCAAATCAACTGTCTGTTGAATTTTGCTCAAGTGACTCCAGAACTTATCTATGGTCATAAGTGTAGTATCATAAGTGTAGTACCTCGCGTGACTTCAGAGCTTATCTATTGTCATAAGTATAACACCAACATCGTGCGTATACAAATATTTTGGGCCCGCGAAATTTCCGATCGGCCTTTTGACAACGCACAAGCAAGAAGGGAGAAACACCGACAGTTATAAACACGCAATCAATTTTTGTTTCTCAAACGAAGGTCGCGCATTTAGATAGTTGACCCTTCCCTACAACTCAGGTTTAAAGTAATGGCATGCCCCTGGCTGTCATTGCATTCTATAGGAAATAGTTAAAAGAGGTCATCGTGAGGTCATGGACTGTGTGAGGCCGCGTCTTTCTACGCTGTTACCCAACAGTTGTAACCTCGCGCTTCATGGCGGTGGCTGCTCGACCACGCCAGGTTCGGAAGGTCGCCCGCATGAGTGAGTCGCAGTGACGGGTTCCGTGGCCGGCATTTCAAGGCCTGCACGCACTCATGACCTGGATACAAACTGGGAAGGTTCCTGTTCCTCCCATCTCGCGTGCCCTCGTGCGCTGCTCTTGGGCGCCCTTCCTCGTGCAGAAGTCTTCCTGGTTTAAAGTACATTCATTGTCTCCAAACAATGGGAAGGTTTTGAATGCAGTCAAGAATGTATTCACACGTAGAAATTCAGTTATATACACATATTAGATGGTGTTACGCTTGTAATGTTGATTAGTATGACGTTGCAGCTGATGACTTCATCAGTACTGATTTGTTTAGCCAGAAATGTTTGCAGCCAGAAATTCTATCGAGGACCCGTGTGTTCATGTATGCGGGTCCTGACTTGTATCAACAGCCCCTGTTCCTCAAGGCGGTGTGTGTAGAGCCAAGCGTTGTTGTGTGAGGGTGGCACAGCAAGTGAAAGTGGACCCAAGGCTCGAGCAGCCCTCAAAGGACTCGTGAAAGTAGACGCGCTTCGGTTTGCAGCTGGAGCGAACAATGGTAGACGTGCAAGAAAAGGAGGTGCAATAGTAGATTTTGAAAAATGACACCCGCTGCGGCAATAGGTAAAAAAGCACACTTTCATGTATCAGAATGGAAGTAAATACTCGAAGAATGGAGGATTAACAATACTTGAAGCTAAATGATTAGATGAATCCGCGATTCGTCGGTACACCTTAAAAAGTAAGTTTTTTTATACATGAAATAATGGACTTAAAAGTAAGTATTTTTATACATGAAATGGTGGACTTAAAAGTAAGTTTTTTTATACATGAAATGGTGGACTTCATTGCGACGCTGCGCTATGAACAGGTTTATATTTTGTAAACTCAGAAAACGGATCCAATTTTCATGTATTAGTGACAATATTATGAACGCCTGTTATTAAAAAATCCCTGTCTATGATCAATTTAGGGTGACCATAAGCGTAGGCTTTTCCATCTCTTAAAACACTTCATCTATTTGCACATATGATGGGTTGAGTACATCACAATGATGTACGTTGCATATTGTAAACGGAACTTACTTTTTACTTGTTGGCGGCTCGTCGATGCTGTTGATAGCGACGTTGTAGCCTTTTATACTTGATAATGCTCTGTGTCACGGATTATGTCATACTGTACAGCGATGGCGAGGAAACATCCTAACTTCTGCGTTGCTTACCTAGATTATGGGTTAGTACTCTCTAGAGACAACTTGAAACTCTACTTCTAAACTAGTCAATTAGTCTAGTCACAATGGTATAGAGAGTGATATGGTATCCATCATTATCCGTTGGTGTGTCCTGGGGCACTCAAGCACTGAGAGCTCTCAACCCTCACTGTGCGACATACTGACATTCACAGGCTGCCCTAGGGTGCTGGACCCAAGTGCAGCCTTTGAACACTTAGGCTTAGCTGCCACAGACATCAAACTCATGTACTCACACCAGGACACTCAGTGAAGGAATAAAAATGGTTTACTTCTATTCAAAGTTACACGTACGCTTTATTACCATAATTTAATCATATTTCCTTAAAACAATGATACGCATTTACCAGCCATATTTACCTTAGTGATTTACTCCCAAATAAGGGAATTAGTTTCTACTTCATACGCTCTATAAACGACAAAAGGAACACAGCTAGGGTGACAGATAGGTGGAATTTTCCACTTGCCGGTCGAGGAGAGAAGGGAAGAAGCGATCAAGAGGTTGCCTCTGCCGACGTATCCGCCTCAACCGCAACCGCCAGGCCAATTGGTTCGAAACCATTTACAATAATTTCTCTATCATCGAGGCATGTGGTCTATTTTCCCACAATAAGACCCTTGCTCGTTGGCACGACGGAGATGTAGCTAAAGACAATTGACTTGTGACGAATCATACAATGAATGCTGCATCCGTGCCTATGATGCATCCCTTCATACCATCAACAGCAACTGTTTAGTTACGGGCGCATGCACTATTTCTTGCCACCATCAATTTTGTGTAGCCAACGTCTCTGCAAAAAATGTTTGTATCTTGTCTGTTTTAGCAGTTGTTGTCTGTAACGTCGATACGTCTGGCTGAGGTGTGGCATGCTGGTTACGTACGTGGATGAATGCACGTAGAAACCGCACTTCTCTGTCTCAAAGGTAATTATTTTTTTCTGGGGTAACGCATGCTGGTCACGTACGTGAATGTGTGTATGTAGATCCCGTACTCCTCTTCTCTACCCCTTGTTGTGTACCAGCCTATATAATTTGGCGCTACAAGAAACTGGGCAGGTGACATCATCTCGCGTCGGCTGTGGCCAAACCAGTTGAACGTGTGTCTTACATAAGGAGGGAATCATTTGATGCTCATTTGCGTTACCTCACCCACGATATCAAATTTTCGATTATCAAGTTAGAAGAAAACTGTGTTTGGACTCAAACAAGTCTGGGAAGAAGACCCGGGTCATGCACGTGATGGTGAATGTCATTCACGAGGTAGATGCGAGATAGACGTGATGGTGAATGTCTTTCTCGAGGTAGATGCGAGATTGACGTGATGGTGAATCGTTTGCATGTGCATGTTTTACAGACATCGGTCAACGCGTGGCGTGGCAAGTGCTTGTTACAGACACATGTCAACGCGTAGCGTGGCAGGTGCTTGCTAATGTACCATTAAATCTATTTTCAGTGGGTCATAAGGTATTTGGTCGGACGTCCATGACCTGCTGAGCTGCTCTGTAATTGCCACTGAGCGGCAGTCATTGCGTACTGAATCATAACTAGGACTCGTTACGTAACCCGGCGTCTGGGCTCTTCGATAGAAATAAATTGTCCAAACAAAATATATTACTTACGATGTACAAATATTCAATTAATAGCAGATCCGAAGTAGCGAACTTATTCATCTTAACACTACTTGCGTTCGAACTAGTTCGTAAAACTATGTACATTGGCTTCATTGGCTTGACCAATTGAAATACATCTTGAAATGTTCACTTCTCTCATCGCCTAATAATACAACAAAGAGGTCATTTTTGTAGATCCCCGCTACCACACCTACAGTGACTCTCTGTACACGACGGGACGCTGCCCAATGCTCTTCGCTAGGATGTGGCATCTCTGTTCAAGTTTTGCGATGTGGTACTTGATCCAATAAACTAGTCAATCAAACATGGCAACCAAATTTCGGATATTGAGTAATGCAGTCATGCTCCAGGTGTGATGTAGGCCTCAAAGTGTTTGATTGGACTCGATGTTTCTGATCGAACTAGATTGGTTTCACTAGATTCGATTTGCTTGATAGGACTAAGGTGTTTTGTAGGATTGAAGGGTTTTGACATTACCCAAGGTATTTGATAGGACTCAAAGTGCCTGACAGAGTGATACAGTACTCGGTTTTTAAAAAGAACTTTATTCAGTTGATTGGCTTCAATGTTTTTGATATGGCTGATGGTATTTGATACTCCATAATTTGACTCATAGTACTCAATTTATGTGATTTAACTCAATGAGTTCGACTTAGTCAGTATCACCTGTGAAGTCGGTTGTTGCTTTAGAACGTTCAGTTTCCTGGAGTGTTGCACTACCTCACTCTCGTGCATAGCCCCCGTTGGTTTTGTCGTCGCCAGTACGGGGGTTGTTCAGGCTCCGTCGGTAGCCCAGGGCGGGCTGACTTGTCCCTGAGCGGGAAGGAGGGGTGGCAGCGAACGCACGGCACATATTGTGCTTATCAAAGTCAAATTGACAAGTTTGCTGATGCAAGCACATTGTGTGAATGCGATCATTAGTAATGCTCTACCTTTTATACGTTTTTCATATTCTGATTTTCTAAACTCGTCGGTGTTCAATTTTTCAATTCGGTTATGTTCGCTATGCTAAGATAAAATTGTAATATTTTTTTTAAATATTTTTATGCGAGATTTTCAAAATATTAACTTTTTCTTAATTATTTATATGCAAAATTTCCATTTACTTACGGTTACCTGTTTCGTTTTCTAATAACGTTGCTGTCCATATTACCAGTGTAAACCTTTTCATGAACTGGTATACGATCCAGCATCCGTGCAATACACACGGACTCTGTTTGTGCAGGGGACGTGTTGATGTGCCAGTTCCCTTCTTACTGAGTGTTCTCCCAGCAATTGCTGCACGGCTTGCAAATTCTTGCTCATGCTTACTTCTCACACCAAGCGGCGGACGGGTCGACAATGGCACTCATTCCGCCGGTGCTGCCCGCATAACATTCTCCACTCTAGTTTTGATGACTCGGCGTTCCTGGCTGTGTCGCCACTGCTACTGACTGATGTCACTGCTAGACTGCTATACTGCTACGTGGGAGGAGGAGACTGCAGTGAAAGCGTGCTCTTGAAAACAGCGCTGCCGTCCATGGGTTGCGGGGC
Organism: Gammarus roeselii; assembly: GCA_016164225.1. Classification (NCBI taxonomy): domain Eukaryota; kingdom Metazoa; phylum Arthropoda; class Malacostraca; order Amphipoda; family Gammaridae; genus Gammarus; species Gammarus roeselii. The sequence continues at coordinate 5,401 of SDVV010024323.1, forward strand.
AGCGCAGCTCCTGCCACGGTGGAGGGCGGCGCCCTACACTGGCTGCTCCGTAGAACGAAGACGGTGTCTCGGGATAAGAAAGGGGCGGAGATAGGGGTGTCAGCTGTAAACCCTTAAATTGCTTGTTTTACTAGTCACACATTTATGATCTGCTATAATAAGTTTTTGAAGTTCTGGTAGGCGGTTCTATCATGCACGTATCAATTTTGACCTTGCTTTGACCTTTTAGTGGTAATTTTGAATATTCATCTACCTCCTGGTGCTCGCTCGTTCAGCTCGTGTGTGCCGGTCGGCTGAGACGTGGTATTGAATCAATACTTAATCACACATTTGGCTTTCTTGTACCACCGGATCTCTTATTTTGCATCACAACATATTTCTTTTGACTTTTCCTTACATTTCTTGGATTCAGTAACTTTACTTACAACATCCCTTGGGAGGTGCTCTGAGCGTCCTGTGGCATTCTGGTCATGAACTAAGTATAAGGCCTAGGTCCTCTGATTAACTCTTTCGGGGCTCATTACTTCTCTGAAACAATAGTGCTGTTGGCTAAGAGCAGACCGCCTCCGCTGGCATGGAATATTGACTTATTCAGGAGAGGTGGCTTGCTTAGGAGAGGTGGCTAGCTCAGGAGAGGTGGCTTGTTCAGGAGAAATGGTTTGCTCAGGAGAGATGGCTTGTTCAGTAGAGGTGGCTTGTTCAAGATAGGTGGCTTGCTCAGGTGAGGTGGCGTGCTCAGGAGAGGTGACTTGTTCAGGAAGGGTTGCTTGCTTAGAAGAGGTTGCTTGGTTAGAAGAGGTTGCTTTCTCAGGTTAAGTGGCTTGATCAGGAGAGATCTTGCTCAGGAGAGATGGCTTGCTCATGCGAGGTGGCACGCCCAGGATAGGTGCCTTGCTCCGGTGATGTGGCTTGCTCAGGAGAGGTGGCTAGTTCAGGAGAGGTGGCTTGCTCGGGAGAAGACACTTTCACATGAACGGTGGCTTTCTCAGGAGAGATGACTTGCTCAGAAGAGGCAGCTTGTTCAGGAGAGGTAGCTTGCTTAGGAAAGGTTGCTTGCTCAGAAAAGGTGGCTTGCTCAGGAGAAATGGCTTGCTCAGGAGAGGTGGCTTGCTCAAAAAAGGTAGCTTTCTCAGGAAAAGTGGCTTGCTCAGGAAAGGTCACTCGCTTCGGAGAGGTGACATGATTAGGAAAAGTGACTCTCAGGACTGATGAATCGGTTAGAAAAAGTGCTGAGGAGATGACGCACTGCGGAAAGGTGGCTTGCATAGGGCAGTTGGCCTGTTTAGTAGAGGTGGCTTGTTCAGAAGATATGACTTGGACAGGAAAGGTGTCTTGTTGAGAAAATGGAGCTTGCTCAGGAGAGGTGGTTCGGTTTGAGAGGTAGCTTGCTTAAATGGGGTGGTTTGCTCAGGAGAGGCGACTCGCTTAAAAGAGGTGGCTTGCTCAGGAGAGGTGACTCGGTTTGAAAAAGTGGCTCGCTAGGAGAGGTGGATCGTTTGGAGGTGGCTCGCTCAGAAAGGGTGGCTTGCTCAGGAGAGGTGGCACGCTGAGAAGAGGTCGCTTGCTTACGAGAGGTGACTTGGTTTGGAGAGGTGGCACGCTCAGAAGAGGTGGCGTGCTCAATTGAGGTGGTACATTTTCGAGAGGTGGCCTAATTAGAAGAGGTGGCTTGCACAGGAGAAGTAGCTCGCTTTGATCAAGAGAGTTGAATTACTCAAGAGAGGTGGCTTGCTCAGAAGAGGTGGCAGGATTAAGAAGGTTACTTGCTCAGGCGAGGAGGCTCGCTTAGGAGCTGTTACTCGCTCAGGCGAGGAGGCTCGCTTAGGAGCGGCGACTTGCTCAGGTGAGGCGGCTCGCTTAAGAGTGGTGACTCGCTCAGGAGAGGCTGCTCGCTCGGGAGAGGTAGTTCATTTAAGTGTGTGTTTGGCTCACTCAGACAACGTGGCTCCCTCATGTCAGTGTTGGGCTCGCTTATGAAAGGTGACTCGTTACTGCTTTAAAATAGACGGGCTCATCACTGACAGTGATTCAGCAAAAAAAAGAGAAAGCCTATTTTCTAAGGTTCTTTGATGTCAGTGTTCGGGCATTCAACAGAAGATTTTTCGACGTTTTTCCCTCAGCTGATGCAGTGTGACTGACTCATGTTACTGCAGTCTCAACTGGCTTCTCTACATTTTACGTTTATACACAATTTTTAAATTCATGTTATCGAATTAAAGGTTCTAATTGAGAAACACGCATTAAATGAAATTCAATTTTTAATTCAATGCCGTGAAACAATCCTCCATTATCATTTTATTATCGGTTCATTGTTCAGGAATATTCTTTTTCTCTTGCATACGGTACAATCTCTGCTAAAAGGTGAAGGTTTCTGCCTTGCATCTTAAGCTATTATTTATTACTCGAGCAAAACAAGCATATTGTCTCGGCCAATAAGAGTGTCAGCAATACCCTGGAAGCATCTCGCAAGAGCGCGAATATCTCCTGTCGGTGCATGCAGTTTGCTCAAGTGATACATTGCAGACGGCCTCAACAATATCGTAGCAAGTTTCCATGAGCGTTCAGTAGGACCAATGATATCTTTCTCAATATACTCTCCTCTCCCCCTGTTGGTCAGTCATGGTCTGGCTGCATCTTTGTTCTGCTTCGGCCCTGTACGCTCACCTTCCATTAGGTCACTGGCAGTTCATCTGAGCCATGTCCATCCCACGTGTCTAGACTCATCTGTCTCTACTTATACCTTACGTGTCCAGACTGATCTGGCTCGTCTCTTCTTACCTCAACTTACCTTTTTGAACTCGTCCGACATGACTCACCTCACCTGTCTGGACTGATCTGGCATTAAGTACCTCACCTGTCTGGACTGACCTGGCATTAAGTACCTCACCTGTCTGGACTGATCTTTGTTCTGATCTTTGTTCTTTGTACCTCGCCTGTCTGGACTGACCTGGCATTAAGTACCTCACCTGTCTGGACTGATCTAGTTCTGCTCGCCTCCCGTGTTTTGACTGATCTAGCTCTACTTACCTCACCTGTCTGGACACTAATGTGGCTCTACTTACCTCACGTATCTGACTGATCGGTTCTACTCACGTTACGTTTCTGTACTGGCCGGACACACTTGCCTCACATATTTGGGCTGATGTGGCTTCACTTGCCTCACGTGTATGGACTGATCTGGCTATACCCACCGTCCATGTCTGGACTGATCAGGCTCGTCTTTACTTACCTCTTGTGTCTGGCCTAACTTGGCTTATTTAACTCACATGTTTTGAAAGATATATATTGCTCTATAAATGCTCACCTCACGAGTCTGGACAGAGCTGCATGGCGCCTCCGCGCAGGATGAGCAGAGTCGGCTCGAGTGCTAGTTTTTGTGAGTCACAACAACATTTTCTAAAGTACCGTCAATGAGGCAGTTTTTACGATCATTTGCGATAGTTTTATGATACCTGCAGGCATGTTCTACTCGTCCCGTGGGTTACGTGAATATTCCTCAAGGATTGAGTTGATAACTAAGCAGGAATGGTTGTACGTGTGCCTCCTTGCCTACGCGTGAATGACGCCTCCTATACCGCCTTTAGCGCGATGAGCTGTTGGAGCATTATGAGACAGACAATGAATAATGCCTGGTCAGAATACTCCAGCTGTTTAATTAGTTACGCTCTGTCTGTTCTAAGTTAGGTTATTGCCGTATTGTTTTTAAAATAACAATTGCAATATTCCGGTCCGGTTTCGATGCGGGTACCTGCTCTCACTGTTTGACAAATAAGTGGCAGTCATTTGTGACTCCTCTTCTTGCCCCCTATAGGATCCATGATCCACTTCTTGCACCCCTTATGATTCATGATCCTCTTCTTGCTCCCCATAGGCTCCACGATTCTCTTCTTGCTCCCCATAGGCTCCACGATTCTCTTCTTGCTCCCCATAGAACCCATGATCCTCTTTTTGACCCACATAGCATGTAAGATCCTTCACTTGCCTCCCATAGGACCATCTCAAGTGACCCCATGCTTTGTAGTGGCCTCGTGCTTTGTATCCAGTAGCCCCGTTCTATGTAGTAGTGCCGGACTCTAGGTCCTGCGCTTTTCAGTGCCCCGTACTTTTTAGTAGCCCAGTAATTTTTAGTGGCATCATGCCTCAGTAACTCCGTGTTTCGTAGTAGTCCTGGGTTAGGTAACATCTTCGTGCTTCGCATTGGCCTCGTGCTTTCTAGTATTCCGTGATCAGTTATAGGCATGTGCCTCGTAGTAACCCCGTGCCTCGTAGTAACCCCGTGCCTCGTAGTAACCCCGTGCCTCGTAGTAACCCCGTGTCTCGTAGTAATCCGGTGCTCTGCAGTAATCCCATGGTTTTCAGTGGACCGTGCTTTGCAGTGACTCCATCCTTAAGTAGTCCCGTCCTATGTGGTTGCTTCTTGCGGTACACTATGCCCGTGCATTATAATGGCCGTATGCTCTGTAGTGGTCCCATGCTTTGTAGTGGCCCAATGCTTAGTAATGCCACCATGCCTTGTAATGGCCGCCTGCTCTGTAGTGGCTCCATGCTCTGTAGTGGCCCAATGCTTAGTAATATTCCATGTTCTGTGATGGCCGCATGCTCTGTAGTATCCCCACTCGTTGTAGTGACCCAATGCTTAGTAATGCCCCATGTTTCGTAATGAACGCATGCTCTGCAGTGGCCCCATGCTCTGTATTGGTCGCATGCTCTGTAGTGGCCCCATGCTCATTAATGCCCCCATGTTTTTTAATGGCCGCATGCTCTGTAGTGGCCCTATGCTTTGTAGCTGCCCATGCTTATAAATGCCCCCGTGTTTTGTAATGGCCGCGTGCTCTGTAGTGGCCCCCTTGCTTAGTAATGCCCCTATGTTTTGTAATGACCGCGTGCTCTGTAGTGGCCCCATGCTTTGTAGTGGCCCCATGCTTAGTAATGACCCATGTTTTGTAATAGTTGCATGCTCTGTAGTGGCCCCATGCTTTGTAGTGGCCCGTGCTTTGAAGAATCACATGCCTTGTAGTGGCCCCGTGCTTTGCAGTAGCCCGTGCTTTGTAGTGACGTGTGATTTGCTGTAACTCTGTGCTTTGCATGGCCGTGTGCTTTGTATTTGGCCCTTGATTTGTAGTAGGCCTGTGCAGTATTGCACTCCCGTCCGTTCTTGTGACCCCATGATTGCTAGTAACCCCGTGTTTAGTAGTAGTCGCGTGCTTTGTTGTAACCCCTTGCTAAACAGTATCCTCTTGCTTTGAAGCTATCCCGTGCTTCGTTGTGGTCTTGTGCTTTGTTATGCCCCGTCCTCTGCTGTTGCCCCTTACTCTGCAGTCCCCTGTGTTGCTCAGTGGCCACAAAGCTGCGTGCTGTTAATACATGCGCCTCATAGTGTACAACCTTTTATTACTTCTCCTGCAGCATACTGCGTGACTTCTCCTGCAGCATACTGCGTGCGCTGTCCTGGCTAAAATGGGCCTGCTTTTGTTTGTAAATTACAGCACAACCTGTTTGAGTTCCATTGTTTGTAGCATACAATTTCCGATGTTCGTGGATATCAATTAACTGTATATTACAGCAATCGTTTTGCGATAAGTCTATCACAAAACCGTGCTGAATAAAAGAGAGTGCTGAATAAATGTTGAAGCGGCCTAATTTGGTTAAGGTAAAGCAGAGCTTTTCTAGTTCCTATAGAGTATGTTGATGATGTGTGTTGCGTTTTCCGTCTGAATGTTGGACACCGTCTCTCGAGCTGAGTCCGCTGCTCCGTCCACACATGCTGAGCTCTCACGGCCTATCCAGGACGTACCATTCTTCTTGCGATTCATTCATGCAGGAATAATTTTACCCTTCATTGGTATGTGCCGCAATATTGCCAGGGCAACCGCGATGCCTCTTGCTTGCGCATTCGTAATTCAAAATTACCAAACGCAGTTCGTTTTTACCGACCGTTTGTTAGTGGAGACATCGTGATCCTTTATTACTTTTTGAAAATAATCTATCAACTAATTTTCATATAATAGATTTCGTTTCCATTGTATAATTCCATTGTTCACTCACAATGACACTTGCTTCCTCACGTTTGTTGCACGGAAACGTACCTTTTCTGCGACACAATTCACCACCACTACAAAAGTTTTCTCTTTTGAAACACTTGTGAGAAATGCAGGAAAGAATTGCTTTACATCCTTTCAAAAAGGAGGGGCTCCTCACTCGGTCCCTCAGCACCGCCCTGACCGCTGCCAGGGTCTGAAGGAGTGCCCACCAGAGGCTGTAAATCTCGCCCTGTCTGCGCACCAGCGCTCCACCAACTCAAGGACTCGCAGGAAGAGAGTTTTGTCCTGTCAAGGTGGCCGGTCAAAATACAACTGTGTTCTATTCGACGACAGGCATTGACGCAATCGAAAGGTGGTGGCCATGCTTGGTGCACCACTCAGGAAATCAACGAGAGCTTCAGCATTTAGGCATTTCATTCCGGTCACACCTCGTTAAGGAGGAAATAGTTTGGTTTCTTCAAGGCCATCGCAATTGTTTGGGGTGAAACTGCGAGTAAGAGTTGTGAATTGTACTCACTCCTTTTTAGACGGAATTGCAGGTCGACTCAAACCTTCGAATGATTGCGGCGTCCGGCCTCTCAAATTTAACGATTTCTTGACATAGTGTGCCTGAGGATTTCATGGTCTGTCATATTTGCTTCAAGATTGGATCCCCTTTAGCTGACTGTTCTCAGAGCTGGGTAATGTAAACGACCTCCAAGCCGATGCCAGGGCGGGATGTTGTAGTCCAGTATTGAGGGGAATGAGACGTCGTCGTTAGGAGTGAAGTGGACTAGCCAATCCTGTGCCGCTTGGATGAACACGTTACATTCGATCATCTTGGATGGCGCTTAATGGGACCAGCCACGTTACATTCGATCAACTTAGATGACGCTTAATGGGACCAGCCACGTTACATTCGATCAACTTGGATGACGCTTAATGGGACCAGCCACGTTACATTCGATCAACTCGGATGACGCTTAATGGGACCAGCCACGTTACATTCGATCAACTCGGATGGCGCTTAATGTGACGAGCCACGTTACATTCGATCAACTCGGATGGCGCTTAATGTGACGAGCCACGTTACATTCGATCAACTCGGATGGCGCTTAATGTGACGAGCCTCGTTACATTCGATCAACTCGGATGGCGCTTAATGTGACGAGCCACGTTACATTC
>SDVV010024325.1:0-12605 GCA_016164225.1 Gammarus roeselii
TATTTGCAGTGAGACAGGTATGTGAGAAGTACCTTGCCAAAGGAAAGGATGTGTTCTGGGCCTTCATGAATCTGGAGTATGCATACGACAGAATTGACCGGGAAGCGCTGTGGAGGGTGTTGCGTTTGTATGGAGTGGGCGGACATCTGTTGAAAGCAGTGCAGAGTTCCTATGTTGACAGCCAAGCATGTGTCAGAGTGGGGAGCGGGGTGAGTGATTGGTTCACAGTGAAAGTGGGACTGAGACCAGGCTGCGTGATGTCTCCCTGGCTGTTCAACATCTATATGGATGTAGTGATCATGGAGGTGAACGCGAGTGTGCGGGGTCGTGGCTTGGAACTCTTGGAAGCGAATGGGCGGAGTTGGCAGTTGAGCCAGTTGCTATTTGCTGATGATACGGCCCTGGTTGCGGATTCGGAGGAGAAGCTATGTAGGCTAGTGTCTGAGTTTGGTAGAGTGTGTGAGAGGAGGACGCTTCGCGTGAACGTGGGTAAGAGTAAAGTAATTAGATGCTCGAGGACTGTCGATGCGAGCAAAATTAGTGTCACCCTAAATGGAGAGCTCTTGGAGGAAGTTCAGTGTTTCAAGTATCTGGGCTCCCATGTGGAGAAAACTGAACTAGTGGAGACTGAAGTGAAGGCACGTGTGAAGGAGGGATGTAAAGTGTTGGGTGCACTGAAGAGTGTAATGAGCTGTAGGACGTTGGGAATGGAAGCAAAGAGAGGGCTGTATGAGAGTGTTGTTGTCCCAACTGTGCTGTACGGAGCTGAGACTTGAGGGGCGGGAGCAGAGGAGAGAAGGTTGAATGGTTTCGAGATGAAATGTTTGACGAGCATGGTTGAGGTGTTGCTGCGAGACAGGTTCACTAACGACGTGGTTCGAATCAAAACAGGGATGGTGAAGAAGTTGGAGGACAGAGTGGATTCGCGTGTTCCGAGATGGTTCGGGCACATGGAGAGGATGGACGAAGGAAGGTTGGTGAAAAGCGTGATGAAAGCGGAGGCGAGTGGTCGCAGGCCTAGAGGTAGACCGAAGTTTGGGTGGATCGATGGTGTGAAGCAGGTGTTAGGAAGGAGACATGAATGTGGAAGTAGCGAGAGAGCGTGCAATGAACAGGCATGAGTGGAGAATGGTTGTGAATGGTTGATTTTGACGCTGCTTTGATGTGCTTTCCCGCCCTTGGCATACCGTTGTCGGGACGGTCGTGGGTGGGGGGGGGGTGTGTGTGTGTGTCATTATGACGCGGCAGGGGTAAACCAGTGAAAACTGTCGGACCCTGCTGCTGACAACGGATCCTCGGACTACACTCTTGACCCGGAATGTATGTTGCGGGGTTACCGGACCCTTTAGCACAAAAGGGCTAATTTGTGTGAGTGTGAGCGTATGAGGGTGTGAGGTGCGCCTTGACGTCGGCCACCACCCTTTCTGTGGGATGCGGCCTTGTGTCTGTATCTGTACCTATCTAAGGATATACACCAAACCATAGCTATGTAAAGGCGTTTCTCACCTTAGCTTCCCACCCTGGTGCCCTCACAATTGCCCAAACACCAGCACGGCCGAAGAGATGAGCTGATCAGTAAGCGCAAACGCCACAGCGCACCAGAATTGGTGAAGCAAGGTAAAGTGATGGCCAAGCAATCCGAAAATGTGTGCTTCAGGCACACGACTATATCGCAGCTCAGTTACAATACTCTAAACAAGAGGAAAAAATCTATTAAACATCACTAGGCTAATAAAACTTTATAAATTCGTCATAGCTACTCCAGGTTCACAAGCAACAGCTTACTATCACAGCAGGCAAGCCTTCCTACACACCAACACATCACACACTGAAGGACCTACTATCGACATCAAAACACATGAGAGGAAAAACCAACAATAGCAATTGACAAAGTTAGTACCGATTTTAAGAGCAAATGAGAATATAATTAGAAGATTCAAATATTTACCATGTCAAATTTTCCAGTATTTTATCTGAGCTGCCCTCAGAAATCAACCCGTAACAGAACAAAGATCAATGCTCCTCAAAGGACTACCTTAGTCCATATCAGAAAATCTATCAATGTTTCTGATCCATCTTCTCTGAATAATAATAATAATAATAATAATAATATTAATAATAATAATTTTTATTGAAATCTTGGTAAACACACAGGATATCCAAGCCCCTAGCTAGAAGAATCTATTCGGGCAGTATAAAATAGGAATCAATTGAATCAATAATAAAAGATTAACACAGTTAAAGGTCATAAAAACAGATCACAGGAGTAAAAGTTACAAAGTAAGCACAAAATTCATCAAGTCATATAGATCACATAGTCAAAGTAATAAAAGAGATCACAGAAGTAAATGTTATAAAAGATCAAAAAGACAATGTCACAAAAACACAAACAGGAGTCAATGGTCCACAAAAAAAACAGGCAACACACCCAGTCTCAAAGTTGAAAACTTATCAAAAGACAAAGCATAAAGGATAATGCCAAATTCAATGAATAAAAAAAGATGTAAAAAGGATCACAAATATATCCATGTCAGGAGAAAGATCACAACATTCATAAAACCACGGGAGGAGATTTCTAATACTCAAGCAGCCTGCAGTCCTCACAATATCCGGTGTTCCAAACACAGGATGCATATGTACTCAATAAGCGGGCGAATATGCAATACATATAAAGACGATATGAACTTCGGGGACGTACCGACAGTTGTTCTTGACAGACAGTTTGACAGCCCACCAGTCTTTGCAGCCACTACACGAATATGATGGTGGAATCTGAAACTAGTACCCACACTAAAACCCAAATCTTCATGTGCAGCAATAAACTTGAATACGCTATCTTATAAAAATTACTGTCATGCCCATATGTTTTTATAAAATCTATTTTCACTGTACGCTTTACTCATCAATTAAATTAAAATAAGTAGTAAACATGACGTGAATTAGTTTCATGAAACTAGTAAACACCACAAAGGTCCATCAGTGAAGACTCTAATGCATTGGCAAATTAGGTCCCGATTTGATCTCACAGGCCTGAGAATGTTAGTCACACCAGCCATTTGGGAAAAAAACAGTGCTTTATTTGTCAATGTGTGAAGCTAAATATGTACGGAACTTTTTACGATGCGGACCGTTATAGTGAAGGGACTGAATGGGTCGAGCTAGTTTTGCCTTTGCCTCAATACTCAACAGGCTGAACCTGTCCTGAACTTGTTGTAAATATACCGCCCCAAGTGTTCAAGTTCTGATTTCCTCTCTAGCAGAGTGATGAGTGTTTGTCTGAGAGGCAGTCTTAGCAGCCCAGTTGATGCGACTAGTAGTGCTTCTCTGGGATCTGTTCTTGGACCATTGCTGTTCACGATCTTTATTAATCACATCTTCAGCGGTCTTTCTTGCAACGAGGGGGGGGAGGGGTTGTCATTTCTAACACCAAATAATCGTTAACTTGAACCCGAATAGCCAAATCTATGCTACGTGTGTTAAACGGCACACAATAATAAGCCTGTCCAGATTCAATCCAAGGCTTCAGGACCTTGCAACTTCAACTGCATCCGTCTAACTTTGGAGTGACGGGATACCCTGAATGACAGGCACGGAGTCCTTAACTGAAAATTGCAAGTACAGATTGTAGTCTTCTGTAAATGCCATAAACTTGTATGAAGGCCCACTGGAAATGTGATTAATAAAGATCGTAACAGCAATGGTCCAAGGACAGATCCCAGAGAAGCACTACTAGTGGCATCAACTGGACTGCTAAGACTGCCACTCAGACAAACACTTATCACTCTGCTAGAGAGAAAATCAGAGTTCCAGGCCGGTAAGCAAAACTGCAAATACCCAAAAATGCCAGCTTAGACAAGAGCACAGAATGACTCACGACATCAAGTGCTCTTTAAAATCATGCATTACAATAACCACATAACATCCCTCGACAATTCATTTCCCAACATTATCGTAGGTCAACAGCAACTGGTCATAAATGCCACAGTTCCTCCGAAAACAATACGGATGAGATGATGAAATATAGTTTATTTCACGATGCGCCGTCAACCAAGATACAACTATTCTTTCCATTGATTTACAGCAAACAAACGTCAAGCTCACAGGTCTGGAATTCAGATGATCTGTATGAGATTTGGCCTGAAATATTGGAACAACCAGCAATTTGCTGCAGACGTCAGGGACTGCTCCTTTCCCTAATGATTTTTGAAAAAATAATCAAGGACTGGAAAAAGGGCTGGTGGGTGGAAGCTGTACTAACAAAAACTCATGAATAAGAGGCAACAAAGACTTCACACATCCTACTGGGATGCTGCATCATTTCACTCTTCGACAAGCGGCAAACGACGAGGACAAAAAGCTTGACTATCTTTTCATTCCTGACATAAGCGTGGAACAACTCAAATTTATCAGGCCTGTTTAGTAAATTGCACTCCTACTACCTTAGGGCTTCCTGACCCGCCTGTAGGCCAGCCATGCCTCTGATCTCTCTCGAGCATGAGCAGGGGTTGCCCTGACAGCCCATGGGGGGGCAGAACAAACAGGCATGAGAGGTATGAACTTATCGATGATGAGCAACAAGGCTGACGGCAGCAACTAATTATTTTCCCAAAGCAAAGAATAGCTGAATTTCAGCCCTCAGTCAATCCGGGACAAGCTTGCGATATTTTAGCGTACTATCCTTTGCGTCAAATAGGTAGCTACGTCTCTCCCCCACATCCACGCGCTCCGGCCCCTTCCCACTGAAGATATACTCAAAGACAACAGAAAAATGAGGGCAGCAATGCGGCGGTGGTAGCACAAATACCTCACCAACACAATCTTCTTCCGAAGTGAGAAGAAGATCCAGTATATTGACAGACATTTAAAATATTGGCTCCCTTAGCTACCGCTCAAGTCCATGAGACGAGAAAGTTTAAAAAATGCAGGTCAATTGGAAAATGAAAACCACCAATAAGGTCCAGAGCAGGCAATTGTTGGTAAATTAAAATCACTCCCGATGATCGCCTCCATGCCAGAAAAAAATGTTAAATGAAAAGTATAATAAGCAGATGTTTCCCCAAAATTGAATAAGGAGACCGATTAACAGCTATAATCCACAGGTCGTATCAATTAGGTGCACAGATTAGATTAGAGTGCCAAGGCTTTCTAGTGCACTGGAGTAATTAGGAGCACAGCTACAACATATGGAATGCTCACCTCAAACACAAAAACCCCTATCTCCTCATACAGATACAATAGTGATCCATGCTTTCGCACTGTGCCGTCCGCGTCTCCCCTAACAGGACTAACACAGCAATGTCGATGGAGGACGATGCATCAGCAGGTTATAACCACATCTTACTAATAACCCACACATGAACACCATGCTTCAAAAGCAAATCTGAGATAAAATCTACTTTATTAGCTAGTGAGTTGACATTGCCATGGCCAACCTCTATATTAATAAAAAACACTTGAAAAATTACTAGAGCTAAGCACAGATTTGTATTTTCAGCATTTGACTTAGTGGCTACAACATCTTGATCAGGAGCAACACCTCCTCGACCAGCCAGAGCAGCCCCGCGACTAGGCACAGCAACACCACAGCCAGACACAAGAACACAGACATCCGCATTGTGACCAGACCTACAGCAACACCGCGACCGCCCGCAACAGCATCACGACCAGCTCCAGCAGCACAACAGCCGGCCGCAGAAGCACAACAACCGGCCGCAGCAGCACAACAACCGGCCGCAGCAATTCCACGACCAGCTGCAGCAGCAACAACAACACCATCAGCTGCATCAACAGCACGACCAGCTGCAGGTACAGCACCCCGACAGCTGCAGCTAAAACAACACCACAACCAGCCACAGCAGTCACACAACCGGCTGCAGCAGCACCACGACTAGCACGGAAGCACCAAGACAGGAAGCACTGCGTACTTGCTTCGACCTGCACCATGAGCAGCGGGCCCTGTCTCCCTATGCCCCCGGGCACCACCACTGGCCACAGCTAAGCCTCCCGCACGCTCTCCCCCCCTCATAGTAGGCTCCTCTTCCTGAATAACTTCTGGCGCTGTTCGTACATTAGATCACTTGATAAACACACTTTCACACCCATCCATACCATTAAATTTTCTTGCATTCAACAGAATCTCACTCCTCGCCTCTTAACTCTAAACGTTCCAATCTGCCCGTTTACTCTATGGAACTCATGCAGGTCACATTTAGACCCTATTTGTCATCTCACCACGCCCTGAAAACCAATAGTTACATACCCCGCACTCACACCCAGGCCTCTCAAGATTACATTCCATTTTCGTTTAATCTAGTCCTGATCCTCGCGCACCTCTGCCCAAACAACTTCAATAAATAGGACAGACCAGGCAGAAGGCTCAGGTGGAGTCTGTTCAAGAGTTTCAGGTGTACATTATGGCACTAAGCAGTCTATGTATTGCTCAACATTCAAACCTGGGAAAATTATGCCCCAACCGTCACAATCAGTTTAATGAAGGCAGACTTGCCCACTAAAGAGTCAATACTGCCAACTGAAGTTTCCCATCATTTGGCTACACTTGCACTGAATGCAATGGTAAGTAATAGCACATCCTCAATCCTCCAGAAGCCCATTATTCACACCTCTGTTCAGTCCAACACACTCCGAGACTGGGTGAAAGACCTCACTTAGTCACGGCAGTCAATTGACTTAACAGTCAAGCGGCATTCCCAAAAAGCGCTAAGTTCCTTTGAATTGTTCTCACCATCATCAGCCTCATCTTCCACAAAACTGCTATCCTGAGCAGCAGCAGCAACCTGCCCATCCAGCACCCCAGACATACCGGAGTTGATGATCTGTTATCAAGCGCAACACCACGTTGAGTTAAGCATTGACTTTTCACGTGTTGGATCCCGTCACTCTTCTGTAGGCTACTTGATTTCCTAAGCTCATGTTCATTTTCAATCTCACGGAGGCTCTCATTGAAGAATTTCTTCATGAGTGGTTTTCCAAAGTGTTCCTTATTCTCATAGTGAGGGAAGTGATCTTCTGCTTAATTGTTCCGTTTCTCCAAAGCTGTAAAACCTGACAGGGTAGCTACTTCTTGGGGAGTTCAGCACATGAGGTTGGATTGATGACTTCAACTCCTGAAGGCCAATGAAGATAGCCCTTCACACTGGCAAATACAAGATCAGTTAGCTTGAATTAATTCATTCCTGTTACAATTTTCCTTCCAGACGGAAACACAGATGTCATAGAATTGACGTAAATACTTGCTCAAAGTTCCCTTGAAATCTAGTGTCACTTCTAAATAAGCTAGTTTTGGGGGCCTCATGGTCAGCCTTACCAGTTGCACATTCATGATACCCCAATGCAGTTTCATGTCCCCGCACAAATAGCGGACCAGCCTTTGTTAGTGTGCAATCCTGGAAGAATCAGTTATTAATTGACATTGGATTCACATAAATGCACTACTACTATCTATCTAGCAATCAATTATCATGCACATGCAAGATTGCATTTCTGTGATTTCTTTAGTTGCACTGGTAGCTAGCAATCACCTATTGAATCTGTTCTGCGATTTCTAGCAGCTGAGGACATTTTGCCTGGCATCACTACTCCTCACCAGGTGGTGAGCCAATGAGCTTGGCCACCTCATGTTTCTGCTGGTACTCCGACATGTCGATGCGGATAAAGCCTGAGTCCTGTCCTTTGTGCAGATATTCGGCCACCTGCTTGGCCAGCTCTGTCTTGCCAATGCCTGATGACCCCAGGAACAGCATGACCAGAGGGTGCTCTTCATCAGCCCTGCACAGACGGTTAAGAGAGTCAATATTCTAGAGCAAGGGAGCAAGCAACTTTTGGTATTGATGACGAAGGCACATAGCTGTGCAGAGCAGACTCCCGAGCATATTAGGGCATACTAAAACCAACCGTTGGCACAGAAAAATCTTAAGTTAAGATGACTAGTTCAGAACTGGCCCCACAAGGTGGTACTTCATCAAACAGTAACAGTGCAGCCTCCAAATCTTATCAAGAAGCACCAGTGGAGACATTCCATATCACTTCAACAAATATTTGGCATTTTTGCCAGCACCCTCTCCGATTTTGCTCAAAAGTTCCACAATTATAGATCTCAAGGAGGAAAATTCAATGGCACTTGTTTCACATCTGTAGCTCTAACGGTTCCGGAGATATGCGACCTTGAAGTTTTGAAAAAATGTCATATATTGCAAAAGGTGCCTTAGGTCACGATAATGCAGCTCGGTCCCTAAAGCACCCACAGAGGTCGTTTAGATACCATTTTGAAGCAATTGAGCAGATCTCTAACACTTATTTATGATATGATTGACCTTAGGGGTCAAATAAAATTAATGACCTTCTTTTTGACCTTTGACCCTGAAAAGGTTTTTTAACCCCATCATCAATTTTGAATGCTGCAACTTGAGAGGTATCTGTCTTATGTGTTGGTGATAAGTTGTACAGGAGAGTGCTGATCAAAAGGATTAGAGACAGTACGGACTGCACAATTGGAGAAGAACAGTGTGGCTTTAGGAATGGTAGAGGGTGTACCGATCAGATATTTGCAGTGAGACAGTTATGTGAGAAGTACCTTGCCAAAGGAAAGGATGTGTTCTGGGCCTTCATGGATCTGGAGAAGTCATGCAACAGAATTGACAGGGAAGCGCTGTGGAGGGTGTTGCGTTTGTATGCAGTGGGCGGACATCTCTTGAAAGCAGTGCAGAGTTTCTATGCTGACAGCCGAGCATGTGTCAGAGTGGGGAGCGAGGCGAGTGATTATTCACAGTGAAAGTGGGATTGAGACAAGGCTGCGTCATGTCTCCCTGGCTGTTCAACCTCTATATGGATGGAGTGGTAAGGGAGGTAAACGTGAGTGTGCTTGGTCGTGGCTTGGAACTGTTGGAAGCAAATGGGCGAAGTTGG
Source organism: Gammarus roeselii (assembly GCA_016164225.1). Classification (NCBI taxonomy): domain Eukaryota; kingdom Metazoa; phylum Arthropoda; class Malacostraca; order Amphipoda; family Gammaridae; genus Gammarus; species Gammarus roeselii. The sequence continues at coordinate 8,923 of SDVV010024325.1, forward strand.
CAGTTGAGCCAGTTGCTATTTGCTGATGATACGGCCCTGGTAGCGAATTCGGAGGAGAAACTATGTAGGCTAGTGTCTGAGTTTGGAAGAGTGTGTGAGAGGAGGAAGCATCGAGTGAACGTGGGTAAGAAAAAAGCAATGAGATGCTCGAGGACTATCGATGCGAGCAAAATTAGTGTCACCCTAAATGGAGAGCTCTTGGAGGAAGTTCAGTGTTTTAAGTATCTGGGCTCCCATGTGGAGAAAACTGAACTAGTGGAAACTGAAGTGAAGGCGCGAGTGAAGGCGGGATGTAAAGTGTTGGGTGCACTAAGGAGTGTAATGAGCTGTAGGACGTTGGGGATGGAAGCAAAGAGAGGACTGTATGAGGGTGTTATTGTCCCAACTGTACTCTACAGAGCTGAGGCTTGGGGGTGAGAGCAGAGGAGAGAAGAAGGTTGAATGTTTTTGTGATGAAGTGTTTGAGGAGCATGGTTGGAGTAAAAGTAAAGCTGAGAGACTGGATCACCAATGACGTGGTTCCAATCAGAACAGGGATGATGAAGAAGTTGGAGAACAGAGTGGATTCGCGTGTACTGAGATGGTTTGGGCACATGGAGAGGATGGATGAAGGGAGATTGGTGAAAAGAGTGATGAATGCGGAGGTGAGTGGTCGCAAGCCTAGAGGTAGACCGAAGTTAGTGTGGATGGATGGTCTGAAGCAGGCATTGGGAAGGAGAGACATGAATGTGGAGGTGGCAAGAGAGCGTGCAATAAACAGGCATGAGTGGAGAATAATTGTGAATGGCTGATTTTGACGCTGCCATGATGTGCTTTACCGCCCTTGGCATCCCGCTGTCGGGATGGTCGTGGGTGGGGGGGGCCCGGCCATTAGGACGCGGCGGGGGTAAGCCAGTGAAAACTGTCGGGCCCTGCTGCTCACGACGGTTTCTTGGACTGCACTCGGGACCCAGAGTGTAAGTTGAGGGGCTACCGGCCGGACCCTTTAGCACAAAAGGGCTAAGTTGTGTGAGTGTGAGCGTATGAGGGTGTGCGAGGTGCACCTTGCCATTTGCCACCCCCCTTTCTGGGGGATGCGGCCTAGTGTCTGTATCTGTGTCATCAATTCATGTCTAACTAACATAACACCAGTAGAGTATCTATTTGAGTAGCTAAGTTTGCAACACGAATTTTTCTTGGCACAACCATTGTTGAGAAGTAGGCGCTATTATAGTGAACCTATCATGTGTAGAAACCTTGACCTATACGAATCAAGCAAACTTTGAAGAGCCATAACTCTATAACCGTTAGAGACAGTCACGTGACAGAGGTTATTGAAGTTATCTCACCAAACTGCATATATATTAATGCCAAAAAATGTTCTGAATTTACTGTCACACATGGATCATCAGTTTAAATTTATATTTTCCAGGTCTGATTGCAACGTGAACAAATGAGAGTGTAGATACTTGAAGAATTTAAAAATTGGGATGTTTTGCTGCAACCCTTATGGAAAGCACAAAAAAAAATCTCCAAAGATTGACGAATGTTACACAAGAAATAAGAGACAAAAATAAAGCGCTTTATATTACAATACAACATAGAATATGTAAAAGATGTCATAGTGAGTTTTCAAAATTTAGATCTCTGGAGTCAGAGTTGGAGATTTACAACTTGGAATCTAGTGCTGAATAAGTTGAAGATAAAATATTTGTTGCATTTGAACTTGATGAAATTGATACTGTGATGAAAAAATTGATGAAACAGTAAAAACAAAGTTAAGCATCACAGAGCGCATTTTATGCAAATGCAAAGTTCAAGAAAGTGGAAGGCTCTATAAATAGAAAACTTTCACTAGTTACAAAGCAATCAACCATGGCCAGTGACTCGGATGATACAGAGATGGAAATGATCCAACAACTGAAAGAAAAATTCCATCAGGTGACAAGTCGTAGTGGAAAAATTACTATTCCCACGCTCATACCAGTCTTGGAGTAAATAAAATGGAAAAAATGAATACCAATGCTCAGATTACATTGTTGGACAAGCAAAAAGTTTTGTTCAAAAGTGTGGAATTTTATCACAACCAAATCTGTGGTTGGGGAAATGTCTAAACATTGCTGTGGAAGCTCAAGTACTTGAATTTTACTATTCTCAAGAGGTGAGCAGGGAAATGACTCTCTTTAAATAAAAACAGTTTATAAAATTCGGGAAAGAAGGCAAAAATTTCTGATGCTATGCAGTTTCATAGAAGCATATAATGATTTTAAAGAGAAACACTTCTTGATGAAGATTGGATTTTCTAGGTTTTCAGCTCGTTGGCCTAATGAATGTGTGTTATCAGGCGCCTGTGGTACAAAATCTGTGTGTGTTTGTGGTAAACTCATGATGAAATCTATTGAAAATATCTTCAGGCACAATTCAACAGAAAACTTGACTGATGAGAGCGATCCATTGGCATCAGTTTGTTGTGATACCAATTATATTTACCACTACAGGCACCATCTTACCACTCTCCAATGCAATCCCCCACAATAAGCTTGTTTTTGGAGGAATGGGATTGCAGCCGAAGAAAATTAGAATTCACAGACCTATTAACAGCAAAGATTGACATGAAAGGTATTGATGAAATTGAATTCAGACAATAGATTTCAACAGACAGACCAACATTGGAAGTATGTAAGCTTTCAGTCTATGAATTTGCAAGCATTTCTGCAACATGATTTCTATGCAAGGGCACAGATGTCATTCACAAGTCAAACAAAACAACAACTAGGTGAGGGCTAGTTCTCAGTTATTGGAGACCTGCCAAAAATTATTATCTTATTGTACAAGATGCAGTGCAGTCATTCCATTGGAATAACTGTCAAGCAACACTTCATCCATTTGTAGCAAATTACCAAAGGCCAATGAGGTTACACACGAAAGTTTTGTCGCTATTTTGGACTGTAATCAGCCGGATGTAATTGCAGTCCACTTTTTCCAATCCAGACTCATCAGCTTTCTGAAATCATCACTAAGTCAGACAAATTGTATACTTCAGTGATGGTTGTCCTGAACTGCACAAAAACCGCAAGAATTTTATCAATATTTGTTACCACAAAAAAGGTTTTGTGTGTGTGTGTTTGTGCCTGTCCTGATGTGTTGCTTCTTCGTTGTACAGTGTGCTGTTCTGTAATTTATTTTTTTATTTTTTTTGTTTTTGTTTCTGTCATGCATGCGGATGGTTCATGTGATAGCCAATAGTGCGCACTAATTCCAGTTCCTATACCTGTGTTAACGTTGCTGTTCTCAGCAGCATACTGGCGGGCATGGCTGTGCTGGCCTCCCCCGGCTCTGCTGCTCCCCACTTGATGTGGTCCTGCTGGAGGGGGCTGCAAAGGTAAGAGATCAAAGGTAAGAGATTCAGACAGAATGACATTTTTTCACAACAAGGCATGGACAAGTACCATGTGATGGTATTGGTGGAACATGCAAAGAGGCTTGCCGCACGAGCAAGTCCCCAAAGAACTGGAGGGATGGAACCAATCTGGACTCCATTTGCACTCCACAACTTTGCCGGCACAGCTCTTCCCGTCATCGCCTTCCCCTTCACAACTACCTAAGGACATAAAGCCCTAAGATTGATCTTAGAAAAACGCTTTGGAGATGCTTGATGCATCCCAGGTAGATACATATACACACATATTATGTAAATTGCAATC